>RDPX01000044.1:1075957-1091967 GCA_003991215.1 Morbakka virulenta | reverse complement strand
AACAATTTGAGATATGCAGACGACACTGTCCTTATTGCAGACTCCGAAGACAAACTGCAACGAATGCGATCAACATTAGCAGATAAAAGCAATAAAAAAGGATTGCAACTCAATGCAAAGAAAACTGAATGCATGGTTATCTCGAAAAAATCGGTAGTCCCAAACTGCAACATCAAGTGTAAAGGAGAGAACATTAAGCAAGTGGATACATTTAATTATCTGGGTGGCATCATCACACCTGATGGTAGGAGTGATACAGAAATCAAGAAAAGGATTGCGATGGCAAAATCCTCCTTCAACAGCACGAAGAGTATATTTATAAACAGAAACATAAAACTGAACACTAAAATCAGGATCTTGAAGACTTACATATGGTCAAGTCTGCTCTATGGTTGCGAATGTTGGGCACTTACAGAGGTGACAGAACGTCGTTTGGAAGCAGCAAAGATATGGTTTATCAGAAGAATTTTGAGGGTCTCATGAACAGAAAAAACAACAAATAAAGCGGTTATGCGTATGGCAAATTACAACAGATTACTTATCAATACGATCCATGACAGGCAATTAAAGTTCTTTGGACATATAATGCGAGCTGATGGGATCGAAAGAAGCTTAGTGCTAGGAAAAATTATAGGAAAAAAGAGCAGAGGAAGACCAAGAACAAAGTTCACTGATAATCTCAGCAAGATCAAAAGACGCACAACTTTGGATCTTGTCAGAATGACCAAAAGCAGAGATAACTGGAGAGCCATGGTCATTGATGTCTGCGTGAACAGACCTGATACCTGAAGAGAGAATACATTGTTCGTAATTTTCAGGTAATGCAATGATTTCTTTTTGTTAGGGCCAGGCTACTTCTTAAAATGAGCTATGACTTCTTATTCGTCGCAATTCTTGTATTAAAGTGAGTTCATTCCAATATTCTCTAATTTTCAAACGTCTGCAATGTCTGGCAATTCTGATAACGAATCATCTACTTTGGTTGTTTGGTGCGTTGTTGGAAGAATTTTGCTTTGTAAATATGACATGATGAACATTTGAACCTCCTTTACTGTTCTCTTCAGGTCTAGGAGTTCTTCCGCAAACAATCCACCCAAACTTAAATTTAACGACTTAAAGACCATCTTGAATCTTTACTTTGTCACTTGATATGATGTCGTGGTAATGGTCTCCACCAATCAGCAACCCAGTTGATGATGATTAAACTTGCCTTGGTAAGTTACGAGAAAATAAAAGCTGGCATTTTCAAAGGAAGACAAATCAGAAGGTTAATGCAACCCAAAAACGTTTCAAATGTTATGAGTGATGTAGAAAAGAAGGCATGGGATTCATTTGTGGCCCTTGTGAAAGAGTTCCTTGGAAATGAAAAGGTCAAAAATTACAAGGATTTGGTTGAGACATTGCTTGACAGTTTCCATCGTTTAGGCTGCAACATGAGGATCAAGATCCATTTCCTTATGAGTCATTTTGACGAATTTTCTGCTAATCTTGGCGATGTCAGCGATGAACATGGAGAGCGCTTGGTCAAGATATAAACATTATAGAGAAGAGGTATCAAGACCGATGGAACATAAACAGGATGGCTGACTACTGGTGAAGCATTCAACGAGACTGTGTTGAACGTCAATATTCCAGACGGTCACGCAAGCGAACATGTCTAACATGAATATAAAGGTGGGTAGTTTATCATACATTTTTTTTTCATTAGTTATATTGGAAATAGACCGTGTCTATGAGTAGCAGATATATAAACATGTATGTGATATCTAATGTATATAGGTATTTAATGTAGCTATGTTTAATGTTTATGAAAGAATGTTCTTTAAGATTGCATATACATATACTGAATTTCAAAAGAACAATATGCTGTAGCACAAAAGTCTTATGTATTACAAACAAATGGATGGCATATTTGAATTCAGCAGGCAAAATTACATAAAAATCAACTACAAAACCTAAGGGAGCAAAAGTATGTTGACGAGTGTTATCGCTTAATTTTTGTTTTTATTCTTAGGGCGTTTGTTTCTGTAAGAAGAAAGACTGAGAGGATCCATCGGAAGTGGTAGTTGGAATATTTTCGTTTTCTATTGATTGATGGACTGGAAATTTTACAGTCATGATTAGTTTTCAGATTTCTATGTTGATGCTAAACTTTCTTCTAATTTTAGATTCTTATTTAGGCCTTTTTAATCGTTCGCCACTCTACACAAGATTTGTTTTGTAAGTTGTCCAACATTTGTCTTTTGAAATTGCCTAAACCATCATTGCATCATATGCTTTGTTTTTCATATGGTAACACAAATATTCCCTCCATGGTACCCTTGTGCCTTTCATTGCGTCCAAACAGTGCTTGGTTATTTGTTTACGTGTTTCCATTCTTGTTTTATTTCTTCTTGTGTATATCATGTTACAATGCCCTTCTTAAAACTCTTTTTCTTCTTCTTCTTCTCCTTTCAGCCTTTTCCAATGATTCAGGTCAGATCGGCCGCACCGCTCATTCTGCTCCACTTTCTTTGATCTTTGGTGTCCTCCATCATTGCTTGAACCTCCTCTATATTCCTCTTGATGACATTCCTACACCACAGCTTTTGCCTTCCTCTACTCCTCTTGTCCTCTAACTTGCTGTAGGATGCCTTCTTTACAGCCACCTCTCCTCCCATTTTCGTGACATGGCCCGACCACCTCACCCTAGCTTCTCTTGTCTTCTCATACATGTTTGGGACTTTTGCAAGACTTCAAATACCTTCGTTTGGTTGGTGTTCTTGCCGGGACACACCTATCATCCATCTTAGCATCTTCATCCTTCTTACAACTTTTCTATAGAATATATAATGTAAATAATTTGACTTTCTAGGTATTTTTTAATATTCGCATTACTACGGAGAACTCCAGTCTTTTCTTCATGCTGTTTTATTGGCTTATCTGGTTCATACTGTTGTCTGTATTGTAACTGTAATTTTTCCTAATCTTAATACAAACATAGAAAAACATCCATCTTCTCCGAAGACACTTAATAGTGCACAATAATTGTTGTTCTATTCTTTTTTCTGCTAAATAAAATTGCAGTCTTCTTGTTGTTACTTTGTATTTTCTGAAAGACCTTAACACCATATAACTATGTTTCCCACAATGTTGCTTCGCTATTTTTATCAACATCTTTTAATAAAGTTCTTAAATTATTCTTTTCCTTTTATAAATCATATTTAATACAACTACTGATCAATGGGTAAAAAAGGTTGATTCCTAATAAATTCCCTGATTTATGATACGTTTTTATGTCTTTATTTAGACAAATTTCCTCTTGTTATGAATATCATATTTCTTACCCTTTGATTTTAGTTTAGCAGTTAGACTTTAATTTTTTCTGCATTTACTTTTACAAAGAATACACAGATCACTGTGTAATGTCTGCTGTAATGCAATGCTACATTACCTGTTCAATTAAAAAATCTTCATACTAAAATTTGTGGCTACAATAATTGCTTACGGTTTTTTAGAAACTGTCTTTTTGGAAAATTGTTGAGAAAAAAACCCCTATGTTGTGTGTGTTATAAAGAATATGTTTTATAGTTAAGTCCAAGTTTTATGCCAATGCAGCTTCCTTGATACCTACTTAAAACTAATTTAGCATACTCTATAATAGTTGAAAAGTCAAGCATAGTGTAACTGAAATAATGACAAACGAGAGCCGCTTCCACAGCATCAACCTTTTGTTTTTTAATTATTTCCATCTTAAAGTTTAAGCATGGAACCAGTTTTGCTACAGGCAACACATGCATTAAAGCTATTGAAGTAATAAGAGATGGATTTGAAGGTCTGTTATCTGAGTGCAAGACAGACTCAAGGTCTTTTCTCTTTATAGAAATCAGTATCACTGCAAAGAAATCTTGAATTTGATTTGTTTTCAATAAGCTGATTAATTTCAAAACACAGAATATGTAGAGGCCTTGAAGCTTATAAACCCTTTACTTTTCTTTAACTTTCATATTAAACATCCCAACGCGAGTGTGACAGTTGCTTGGTCAAACTATCGAATGCTGATCAAAGTATTGGATTAGGATTTTGTATAATCAAGAACTATTTGTATAATTAATAGATGCTACAGATTCTGACAGAAACAATCTTAAAGTTCTTAGATTAGAACAGTTAACACTGACTACACCGGTTTCAAGAACTCAGTCAGAGAGATATTTTTCAATACTTAAGAGAATAAAGACCTTTTAAAGAAATTAAATTAGTTGACTAAATGCAGTGGCAATGCTAACAACGTATGCCAAATTTATTGCAGAACTAGATTTCAATGTAGTTGAATGGTTAAGTTCTCACCCTTCCAAGCAAAATCTCTGGGCTGTGCTTCTGCACAACGGGAGTAAATATCCCAGCATTCCCATTGGACATTTTGTCCATCTAAAGAAGTCCTATGACAATATGGAGCTTATTTTAGAAGCTGTTAAGTACAACCAGTACCAGTGGAGTCTGCGTGGAGACCTCAAGGTCACTGGTCTTCTTATGGGCATGCAAGCGGGATTCTCAAAGTACTGTTGCTTCCTCTGTCTCTGGGATAGTCTAGTTGTATCAAAGCATTACAAGCAGAAAGGCTGGGGATCAAGAAGTACTTTTGTTTCTGGCAAACACAGCATCAAGGAGAATCCTCTGGTTGACATAAATAAGGTGCTTCTTCCTCCTCTTCATATCAAGCTTGGTTTGATGAGAAATTTTGTGAATTTTATGGACAAAAATGGTGCTGCCTTCCAACACTTGTCTTCTCTGTTCACAGGTCTCAGCGCTGCCAAACTCAAAGAGGGCATCTTTGCTCGACTTTAGGACTGAAAAGTGCTAAAGGGTACCGATTTTGAGGAGCTTCTTACCTTAATGGAGCTGAGAACATGGGCAGCATTTAAGTCAGTCTGTAGTGGCTTCCTTGGTAACGCACACGTACCAAATTATCAAGCCTGTATTGAGAAGTTGCTAAAGACTTATGACGATATGTGATACCATATGTCACTCAAAATTCATATTCTCCATTATCATCTCAACGTCTTCCCTCTAAACCTTGGATCAGTGAGTGATGAGCACGGAGAAAGGTTCCACCAAGACATTACCAAGATGGAGAGCAAATATAAGGCAAGTGGCACCCCAGCACGATGGAAGACTTCTGCTGGGTGCTCTTGCGTGACATCCTGGAGGCAAAATACACCAGATCATCTAAGAAAGCACCCTCCTAACTGTCTGCAGTACTATGAATTGTGGATATTGTGTCATCCAAGTATATTTATTCCGTCATTGTTCTTTATCTATCCTATTTTATCTGTAGTAAGCTGCTGCAATTGTTGAAATAAGCAATTATATACTCTGTATATACTAAAATGAGACTATTTAAAAGTAGGAAAGCTAGAGGTGATAGAGAAAAACTGTTTACAAATTTGGAATCAGCACACCCAAATTAGTAAAAAACACCTATTCACATTCTTGCCTCAGACAAAAATATTTTTTTTTGTAAACCAGTGTAATTTTTTCACCTTCACCACTCTTTTGAAAAAACAAATACAACACGGTATTGAAAGTATAAATGGCCAGTGACATTGTTGTGCATTGGCAGAGTGTCTATATTTAAAGTATTGACGATATTTTCACCCTCAACAGTCTCTGTATATTTTTTTATGGTTGAAACCAAGAACTAGGGCAATGCTGTTTACAGGTGTAAAGTCGACAGTATATCCCTTTGTTATTGTTTGAATACATTTTAAAGTGTTTCTGATATTGTAATTACATTGTTAGCAAAACCAAAAATTTCTAGTTGACTTTGGATATATGTATTTATTGCACTCAACTCGTAGGCTCCTTTTGGAATAGTTATCTGATGATTTGATTTTCCATCGTTAAATACAAATACGTTATTCTTTGATGTAATATTTGAAAAACTCCACGCAGTCTTTAAATTAAAAAGAGATACTTCATACTTTTTGTTTTCATCCAGTTCAAGAGGTGGGTTGAATTCTGTGTCAATTCTACTTCCACTTCCAGTAATGATAAAAGTATAGTCTGGAATTTTCTTTTAGCTGATATTTTATGCGCGCAACGCTCATTTGAGCTCCATCACTTTTAAATTTCAGCACCCTAGCACTGATACAGAGATCATAAGCTCATGTTTATCAGCGTATATTTTGACTAAACTGACATTCAATGGTTATATTAATTATTCCATATTTTAAAGGATCATGTTGAAGGCTAACATCAAACACATATAGTGGATACAACGTTTTACAATCAGTTGCATTTATAGACCCATTTAACAGCAATTTATCCATGCAATAATATTTTCTCGAAATTCTGAAAATTCTTTGAACATTCGACTATATTTAATTTAATCAAAATTGAGAAAATAATCAAATGCTAGATATCTAGCATCATTTAATTCTATATATGCATTTGTTAAATTGACATGGTCAACAATAGCGCAATTGGCCTACTGATTATTCCTTTTGTTTGTGTGAAATGCTGAAACCTTGGATGGTCTTGCAAACTCTTGCTACTCAGTTTTTCTAAGTAAAGTGGCTATCCTGCTCCACCTGCATTGTACTGCATTCCCTTATTCTAAATCCAATACCAAAGACTGATTTGTTTTCAATGGATTTTATAAGTACGATTCATTCCATATCACATGGTTTTACAATGGGCATGTAGAGAGAGCATTTAGTCATCATCAGAAGCTGTCATCGGAGCCTGGAACTTAGTGTCACTTTTCGAAGCTGTATCTTTTTGTATCATCTGCGAAGTCGTAGTCATTTCTGCCTGTTCTTCATGAGTTTCAACTGCAATTTCTTCATGGGGTTCTGAATGATTGTCATTGTCAGTTTTTTCAGGCTAGAAGAAAAGTTCTACGTATAAGCAAACTTTGCATGTTAGCTACTTAAATTGCGTTAATGGCTTAGCGGCAATATCTTGGCAATTACACATCAGTGTGGCTAGCAAGCGATTTGGGTTTGTGGAATAAAGTTAGTTTCGAGAAGGATTCAACATTCAGCTTTTACTGGAGCTGGAATTTCCAAAATCTAGATTTTCCGGTAATTATTATACACATATGATGCAGTCACTTATAAAAAGTTCGACATTTTGGTCTAGCCCACATGATTTAGAGCATTTCTACGTTTCCTCTATTACATGAAGCAAAAAATCTAACTTTCTACATAATAACTCAGTGGTGGAAATAACTACCAGTGAACAGATGAAAAGAATCTCAAATTTTTGAAAATACAGAGAAAAGAAATCATTTGTTTCAAAATATACTCTTCAAAAATTGAAAGACAATTATTTTACGTTGCTTTAACGGGTAAAAGCCCCAAATTTCTTGAATTAGGAGAGAGTCATGTTTAACATTTCCAGCTCCTTTTACACCTTAAGCTACTATGCCGCCATTTTTCACCGTCCTCAAATTTTTACCGATGAAACGAAACATGCTTATTTCCATCACTGTAACAGTCAATGATAATTGCCAATAACATGTGATATTGTTTTCTCCTAGCAGATACCGAACACGCCAACAGACATTTAGCCTAGCCATTCTAAAACACGAGGTGTGGATACATTTTGTAGAATTTTCGAATGTAAACAAAAGTGACAGTAGGTCTGTTCAGTTATTTTAGAATGATTGAAAAGCCCAAGATCAAAACTTTCTGCTCTCCTTTTGATGCATCCGTTTGGCAAAAAATGATGTTTCAGATTGACTTTTGACGTATCATTTTCCTCTTTTCATCCTGGCAAATGGATGAAGTCACTATGGTGAAATCCTGCAATGAACCTGACTTTCGGCGTTCTTGCGACTTTGATAACAGCAAAATCTCTACTGAAATCCAGGCTTCACTCCATCCAATAAGTAGAACTTTTCAAAATGTTACTTATAGGCATTAATATTAAATTGTTTATGTTAACGGTCAAAAACAAGTATTCCCTAAGTAGACAATGATCTAAAATCTTCAGTTAATTTTCTGTTTATAAACAGATAGCATTTTGTACAGTAGAACCTAATTGTCCAGTCTAAACTTTACATTGTCTAAATAAACCTTAAAGATGGCTTATTCCAGAAAAGCATTAATATGCCAGACGATGCTTTCAAATTACAACAACAGAATTAACTATGGTAGTTGTTTATTTTCGAAGTTTTATGTTAAATAATATTTTCCACGAAATATTGCCAGTCTTAGAAATGAGGAGCCGTGGCTTAATGGTTAGTGCAACTGCACCGTAATCATGAGGTTCTGGGTTCGATCCCCCGAGCTGGCGACTTTAGAACTTCACAAAATAAACATAAAGCCATTGGTTTGAATCAGGAAAGGCATCCGGCCAAGAAATTCCTCACTGGTTAATCCAAGTCCCTGTGAAGGGCACCGTCTGAGCACCTGTTACTGGGGAAAATAGCGTTAAACCAAAAAAAAATAATTGGCAGTCCAAGAAATACATATGGTAAAGGGAGAATAAAAATAGATAATACAGGTTATATTAAATGCCCTTTAACTACAATTTATCGAAACAATTTAAGGATATTTCTAGCAATAAATGGCTTTCTCCACGTTCTATTCATAGAAAACGCTACTCACAATATTTTATAGCTTTACGAATAAAATTGATAAGGCATATCAAAATATCACTTAAGATCAGTAGCATTTTTGTGTTCTGACAATATTAAAAATGTTTTAAACACTACTTCTAAGAGCAATGACATGCTGATCATAATTCAATGCTCACTGTAAGGTAACACTGGATTCAAGTAAAAATATAAGCAAGAAAATAGAATTTTCAAGCCACGTAAATAATTAAAATTATACCAGTATTTTAATATCACCTGCAAACCATATGTACAAAAACTTTAAACTAGTTAAATGAGTTGAAATGGGTGCGCAAATTTTTTTCTTTCCATATTTTTCAATTAATTTTTTTTTTCATAATATAAGATGTTTTTCATGAAATGTAACCTAACGTTTAGCAACTGCTTATAGTTCCTGATATGTTAAACCTACCCTTTATACTATTTCATATTAACAATTTTGTTGCTTCGGCATTTAACAGACTGCAACGTTAGGGTTTTTTTTTGTTCTCCATGATATTTCAAGCGTTTTTCTTAACTATTTAATTGTTGTTGCTTCTATCTTCTTGTTGTTGCTTTATTTTCTATGATTTTCTTCCTATTTTTGCATGTTGATGTTGTAGATTATTGATTATTGATCATAAAAGATTATCGATCTCTGTTACCAATTTTCATTTCTGTTAATAGAGTACCAAAATATGAAATTTCTCCCTTCTGTCTTGAGACATCGGGGTGTGTTGTTTTTCCACATAATTATTGTTATTTATGGGATTTTTAGCACTCAGAAATAGACACATTTTTTATACGGTTTTAGGCAACACTTGGATATTCTTCTCCGTTTTAGCAATTAGTTTAACACAATCCCCGTACGGTATGTTTTCAAGATGTAGATCCTTCGAGAAAAAGTTTGTTTTGAGATCAGTTAAATATCCTTGGAGTCGTTCTATTTTACATTGACTGCAGTTTGACTTAGATATGAAGAATATTTTATCTCAGGTCAGTTTTTTAGCTTCTTGATAAAGATCTAGGATACAAATTTCGATTTTTTCCTCCAATATTCTTCTTTCCTATAATGACAATTCTTTGAATTAAATATTATTCTTTTCAAAAAAAGTCCAAGTTCTTGCTTGAAAATCTGCTGTTAGAAATATTGAATTTATTTTGGTCATTCGTATTATTGGAAAAAATATTTGTCTTAAAACCCTGCTAACCAACAGCATTGGATCCTCAGAGCTTTCCTATTATATCATATGTTACAATTTTGATAAAAATTTATGTTTTACAATTAGTTTTAAATATATTATTATAACAATTTAATATTTGACCTTACTATTACCTTCTACGTTGTTTTTCTTTTACTATTAATTTTTCGAAACAATATCTTTTTGCACATTTGTTAGGTTTTTCTACTTGAAGTAGGAAGAATTTGATTTTGCACAGTAAAATAACTTTGGTTGTTCTTTCTCTTTTGCACTCTTGTGTTTTTCCAAAATTTAATAGTTTTAATATGCTTGCCGAATATCGGAGGAAACTGAACTGAGAGTCCACAAGTAAACAAAGGACAAATACTTGATATCCTTTAATAATAATAATAATAATAATAATAATAATAATAATAAGTCCTGGGTATTGACATTAAACTGCATCCGGTTGTGGAGTTGCGACGTGGGCGAATGAGGTTTCCCTTTGCCACAACTACCTCCAGGTCACCGTTGAGCAAAGTGTAGTACCTGTTAGCTCTCCCCGAGACCATGACGTATCAGGTTGGCATCCGGCAGGGGCTAGTCTGCTTCATGGGTGGACGGGACTCTTGAGCTTTAGTTGGCAAACCCTCTGGAGATGGTGTCTCGAAAAAAATACTAGGGAAGGAAAACCTAACACAAACCGATCGTTATATATTACAATATCAGTGTTAGAAAAGATGTATCAAATAACGACTTGAATGAAACGGAACTTTTTGTGAAGGTCCCTCGACCGGCAGGGGAAGAAACGAGGCTTCTCAGGTCGTTATCCCACGAAATCCTCGAAATACTAAAAGAATGAAGTGGACAAAAGAAGTTAATATTGTGGTTATGGAAGGTTACTATCGATCGAATCCTTTTGATGAGAATGGTGTTCCTGGCAAAGGTTACAGACAACGATTGCACAGAGAATGGCTAGATAGAGGACCTTTTGCTGACATAACGTAACAAAGAATTTGTGATCAAGCACGTGCAATTAGAAAGAATGGGTGGCTCACAGAGCTTGAGCTAGAAATGATAAGGAAAAGAGTGTTGACACCTGAAAACGAAACGACAGCTCCTGTAAATTAAAGCGATAATCTTGCTGAAAACATTGTTGATATTACTGAGCCAGAAGTTAGACATGACTTAAACATTACTGTTCAGGTATCCTCGAAAGAGGAGAGACAAATGGTGAACGAGTTGAATAAGATCTATAACGCTGGTGAGACAGCTGAAGGAATGATGTTTAAAAAGGTTGGATTTAAAAGACTGAATGAGGTGGTGAAGAAGGTTGACAGCGTACTAGGATTCTTTGACATTAAGGATATAACTGAAACTAATAATCTGATTATTGCATGTTCTGTATGGGTGTCAAGGCAGCTCGGACTTAAAAAATCCAAGAAGAATGGGAAAGCAAGGAATGAGCCATGGTGGAAACGCAGGATAGAGGCCAGTATCGAAGATATAAACAAATGCATTAACCAACTCACCAGATATAGGAATGGTGTAGTAAGATCCACAGTAAAAATTGAGAAACTGTTCACAAGATTTAGGATAAAGAAAAAGGGTTTAGGTACTGTATTAGAAGAACTTAAACAAAGAGTTCTAGCAAAGAAGGCTAAAATAGATCGTTATAATGAGAGAGTGACTCAATTTAGGCAAAATAGATTGTTTAGAGGCGATCAAAAGAAATTGTTTGCTGAGTTGAATGGGAGTAACACTGGTGGTAATGAAATACCAGATGCGGAGGAAAGCCAGGAGTTTTGGAGTGGAATATGGAGTGAAGAAAAACAGCATAATAGGGAGGCTGAATGGTTAGAAAGTTTGAGGGAAGAATGCAACTACCCAAAACAGGAAGAACTTTTTGTTACTACAGAAATGGTCACTAAGCAAACTAGAAAGATCCCCAATTGGAAGGCTCCAGGGAGAGATGGAGTCCAAGGGTACTGGATAAAAAGGTTATCCAAGTTACATGAACGAATTGCTGAGCAATTTAATAAGATCTTAAACACGAATGTACAAGTACCTGAATGGTTAACTTTCGGCAGAACAGTCCTGTGTCAGAAAGATACCACGAAAGGCAATGCAGTTGATAATTACCGACCAATCTCATGCCTTCCACTGATGTGGAAATTGCTGACTGGAATTATATCCGAACACCTTTATAAGTTTTTAGAGGACGAAGATATATTCCCTGATGAACAAAAAGGATGTAAGAGAAACAGTAGGGGGACTAAAGACCAGTTGTTGTTAGACAAGGCGATCCTGAGAGATTGTAAACGACGGAGTACAAATCTGGCAATGGCCTGGATTGACTATCGTAAAGCGTACGATATGATCCCACATAGCTGGATCGATGAGTGCCTAGAATTGTTTGGAGTCGCTGAAAACACTAAACAGTTCCTGCTAAACAGTATGAAAAAATGGAAACTAGAACTTAGTTCTGGTGGGACGTCACTTGGAATTGTACATATTAAGAGGGGTATTTTCCAGGGTGATAGTTTGTCACCCTTATTGTTTGTTTTATGTATGATACCACTGACATTGATTTTAAGAAAAGTTAAATTTCATTATGAGTTTGGAGACAAGATCACACGACTTAATCATTTGTTGTTTGTGTACGATTTTAAATTGTTCGGGAAATCTCATGACCAAATTAATTCTCTCGTGAATACAGTGTATATGTTTAGTGAGGATATTGGGATGGAGTTTGGGTTAAAAAGTGTAGTGTATTGATTTTAAAGAAGGGTAAGGTTGATAAGAAAAGTAGTAAGGGAATAACTCTCTCAGATGGAAAGGTAATGAAGACAATTGATGAGGATGGGTACAGGTATTTAGGGATATTAGAGTACGATAAGGTAAAAGAAAAAGAGATGAAAGATCAATTTGTCAAAGAATATATTAGGCGTACCAGACTGATAATGAGATAAAAGCTTAATGGAATTAATAAGATCCGTGCAACAAATGCGTGGGCTGTGGCAGGTTTAAGATATGGGTCAGGAATACTGACATAGAGTAGATGAATTGAAAGATCTTGATAGAAAGTCACGTAAAATGCTTACAATGTACAAAGATTTCCATCCGAAAAATGATATTGAGTAGGCGTGAAGGTGGAAGGGGACTAATGAATTGCGAAGACACAGCTAGAAGCGAAGAAAATAGTACAGGTTTTTATCTCAAGAACTTTGAAGATTGACTGCTACAAGCAGTGAAATATATTGGCATTGTTGAGCATGAAACCTCTGTTGATAAAGATGACTTTAAAAAGTCAATTGCAGAGAAAAGAAAAAACAACTGGTGTGGTAAACAGATGTACGGACAGTTCATTAGAGATCAAAATGAGGCTACTGATAAGGAGTAAACGTGGAGTTGGGTAGTAGCATCTGATTTGAAGGCACCAACGGAGGCGTTGATATATGCATCTCAAGAGCAAGCTATTAGGACAAATTACATCAAGTTCCATATTGATAAGACTGCAGATTACCCTAATTGTAGAGTGTGCGGGGAAAGAGGAGAGACAATAAGCCACATTGTGAGTAAGTGTAAAAAGCTGGCTCAAAAGGAGTATAAACGACGCCATGACAATGTTTCAAAAGTAGTACACTGGAAACTTTGTGGCAAACTGAATTTCGATAGAACTGAAAAATGGTATAAACACACCCCTCAGACAGTGATAGAGGATGACAGTCATAAGCTTTTGTGGGACATGAACATTCAGTGTGACAATATTATTGAAGTAAGGAGGCCAGATTTAGTCATTGTGGATAAAATTGCAAAAACTACAGTTATTGTTGATGTTGCCATACCAGGGGACAAAAGGATCCAGGAAAAAGAACAAGAAAAGATTGAAAAATACCTGGACTTGAAGAGAGAAATTCAAAGACTTTGGAGTCTTAAGAAGGTTGTAGTGATTCCAATAGTGTTAGGGGTCCTCGAAAGCGAAACCAAGAACTTTGAAAACTACATAGAGAAACTAGGAATACAGGTAGATATAACACTGACCCCAAAAACTAGACTATTAGGAACAGCAAGAATTTTAAGAAAAGTACTGGAATACTGAATTAGGGAAAGAATATGGAAGACCTTTGGTTACTTGTTGTAACCGGCTCTCTTACAAATACTCGGTATAACATCCACCTGTGATGAAAATAGCTTTTAACGATAATAATAATAATAATAATAATAATAATAATAATAACTGTCCTGGGTATTGACATTAAACTGCATCCGGTTGTGGAGTTGCGACGTGGGCGAATGAGGTTACCCTTTGCCACAACTACCTCCAGGTCAGCCTTGGGCAAGGTGTAGCACCTGTTAGCCTACTCCGAGACCTTGAAATACCGGTTTGACGACCGCCGGCGTTCAGTCTGTTTATCCCCTTTTATGAATCTTATGCAAACTAGAAGAAANGAATCGGAAAGCAAGGAATGAGCCATGGTGGAAACGCAGAATAGAGGCCAGTATCGAAGATATAAACAGATGCGCTAACCAACTCACCGGATATAGGAACGGTGTAGTAAGATCAACAGTAAAAATTGAGAAACTGTTCACAAGATTTAGGATAAAGAAAAAGGGTTTAGGTACTGTATTAGAAGAACTTAAACAAAGAGTTCTAGCAAAGAAGGCTAAAGTAGATCGTTATAATGAGAGAGTGACACAATTTAGGCAAAATAGATTGTTTAGATTCGATCAAAAGAAATTGTTTGCTGAGCTTAATGGTAGTAACACTGGTGGTAATGAAATACCAGATGCGGAGGAAAGCCAGGAGTTTTGGAGTGGAATTTGGACTGAAGAAAAACAGCATAATAGGGAGGCTGAATGGTTGGAAAGTTTAAGGGAATAATGCAACTACCCAAGTTACATGAACGAATTGCTGAGCAATTTAATAAGATCTTAAACACGAATGGGCAAGTACATAAATGGTTAACTTTCGGCAGAACAGTCCTGTGTCAGAAAGATACCACTAAAGGCAATGCAGTTGATCATTACCGACCAATCTCATGCCTTCCACTGATGTGGAAAATGCTGACTGAAATTATATCCGAACACCTTTATAAGGTTTTCGAGGCAGAAGATATATTTCCTGATAAACAGAAAGTATGTAACAGAAACAGTAGGGGGAATAAAGACCAGTTGTTGTTAGACAAGGCTATCCTGAGAGATTGTAAGCGACGGAGTACAAATCTGGCAATGGCCTGGATTGACTATCGTAAAGCGTACGATATGATCCAACATAGCTGGATCGATGAGTGCACTAAACAGTAAACAGTTCTTGCTTAACAGTATGAAAAAATGGAAACTAGAACTAATTTCTGGTGGGACATCACTTGGAATTGTACCTATTAAGAGGGATATTTTCCAAGGCGATAGTTTGTCACCCTTATTGTTTGTTTTATGTATGATACCACTGACAATGATTTTAAGAAAAGTTAAATTTCATTATGAGTTTGGAGACAAGATCACACGACTTAATCATTTGTTGTTTGTGTACGATTTTAAATTGTTCGGGAAATCTCATGACCAAATTAATTCTCTCGTGAATACAGTGTATATGTTTAGTGAGGATATTGGGATGGAGTTTGGGTTAAAAAGTGTAGTGTATTGATTTTAAAGAAGGGTAAGGTTGATAAGAAAAGTAGTAAGGGAATAACTCTCTCAGATGGAAAGGTAATGAAGACAATTGATGAGGATGGGTACAGGTATTTAGGGATATTAGAGTACGATAAGGTAAAAGAAAAAGAGATGAAAGATCAATTTGTCAAAGAATATATTAGGCGTACCAGACTGATAATGAGATCAAAGCTTAATGGAAATAATAAGATCCGTGCAACAAATACGTGGGCTGTGGCAGTTTTAAGATATGGGTCAGGAATACTGACATGGAGAGTAGACGAATTGAAAGATCTTGATAGAAAGTCACGTAAAATACTTACAATGTACAAAGGTTTCCATCCAAAAAGTGATGTTGACCGCTTATATATGAGAAGACGTGAAGGTGGAAGGGGACTAATGAATTGCGAAGACACTGTTAGAAGCGAAGAAAATAGTATAGGTTTTTACCTCAAGAACTCTGAAGATTCACTGCTACAAGCAGTGAAATATGTTGGCATTGTTGAGCATGAAACCTCTGTTGATAAAGATGACTTTAAAAAGTCAATTGCAGAGAAAAGAAAAGACAACTGGTGTGGTAAACAGATGTACGGACA
>RDPX01000044.1:1051964-1067388 GCA_003991215.1 Morbakka virulenta | reverse complement strand
CTCATTTAGGCTGCTCGATCCTTGCACCGAATGAGTATACCAACAGACACAATCGTGTAGGTCAATACATTCACTGGAAAGTCTGTAACCACTATGGCATTGAAACAACAGACAAATGGTATGAACACAAACCTTTACCTGTCGTAGACAAGCCAAGTGTAACCATATTATGGGACTACCCCATAAGAACTGATAGGACTATCCAAGCTAACAGACCAGATATTGTTATTAACTACCTCTATGTCACCCTTGGGCAAGGTGTAGCACCTGTTAGCCTACTCCGAGGCCTTGAAATACTGGGTTGACGTCCAGCGGAGTTATGTCTGTCTACGATCCCCGATGTGTTCGAAGTACAAGATGGTAAATGGCGCGGAGTACCCAGCCCCTTGGCAGAAAGGATAAAATGTAATCTCAACAAAATGAGAACAAGAAGTAAAAAATCATACCACATCGTCCGTCGCGTGAGTCAACAAGGGACGCGTCCTCCAAGGGAGCTGAATCAGCTTGGGGTCGAAAAATGTGCAACTGAATCAGCAATCTCTATTAATGAAGACTCAGTTGGTCACCATTCACAGGGAAACCTGTCAGATGGCCCATTTAGAGATAAACCACCAGCAAACAAAACAAAAGAAAAACGCATAAGATGGAGTAGAGAGGATTATAAAGAAGTGATGTGTGCTTTTTATATGTCTTTAGAGTGACCAGAAAGTAGTCACACTGAAAATACCTTTAAGATATGGAGAAACCGAAACCCTGGAATTAGAATGAATTTTGACAGTAAAAGATTAGCAAATGTCAGGCAAGATATTATGAACAAGAAGAGATTGACAGATTTTGAACTGCGGGAAATTAAAGATATGGTAAGACGTGAAGTTGCAGAGAGGGATGCTGGGGAGGTTGATTGTAGGGATGGAATGGTTGACAGCTTGGGAATCGTTGAACGAGAATGTCAAACTTGAGTGCTGGACGACATTCCAGTTGATCAAGGGTCTGATGAGGACGATCAAAATAGCGAGGGAAACAATCACGTAAGATATGACACTGTCACCCAAAATGGAGACATGTCCCACCCTAAGATAAACCAGACAACTGATTGTAGTGAGAAAAGGGCTCAAGTTGAGAAAGGGGATATTGGCGAAGATGAATTGGATGATTTTAAAAATAAATTTTTCGATAATGCAATAAAAATTGAAAGTATTAAAATGAATGAACATAAAAGTCTACAAAATTGAAAATTAAAAAATCACAGAAAAAATTTTTAGCCTTGGGAAACCTAGTCCTACAGGAAATCTGTGAAGAATTAGATCTGGATTTAAATGACCAAAACACTATTTTGTATGCTAGTGCAAAAACTATCCAAGGCAAGCTTGGAATCAAACCTAAAAGAACCTAAAAAGAAAAATCATCATAAGAAGCCTAAATGGAAACTTTGTCTTGAAAAAGAAATCGAAACGCTACGGGGCGAGATATCAATATTGACTGAAATAGAAAGAAATAACAAACCGAAAAGAAGGAAAGCCCGAAAAATTGTCCGGACATTTAAGTTAACAAACTCCAAGGAAATACCGAGCATGAAAGAAGAATTAAAACAAAGAATGCAAGTAAAAGCGCAGCGACTGAGGAGATTTGACAAACGGCATCATTTTTACAGGCAAAATAAGATTTTTTTAAATTTTGGAAAGGAATATAGGAGGAAGAGAAGAAATTCAATGAAAAAGCGAACTAGATAAGAATTACCCAGGAGGAGAACAAGAACATAGATGTGCAAGGATGGGAAAATATTACTGTCACAGAATTGAGGGCAGCTTTGAATAAATCCCAGAAATGGAAGTTACCTGGAGTTGATAGAGTTCAAAACTTTTGGTTGAATGTCTTATCCTCATCACATGAAAAACTTGCAGACTTATTGAATGAGATCATGTTAACACCTGAAAAAAAACCTCAATGGTTTTGCGAAGGAACAACATTGAAGGAACACACCTTGACCGAAACAACCTTTTCCCTCTCGAACAGAAAAGATGCAGGCGTAGATCGTACGGGTGCAAGGACCAAATGTTAGTCAACAAAATGCTTCTTGAAAATTGTAAAAAGAAAAGAAGGAACATGAGTTGTGCTTGGATTGACTACAAAAAAGCGTTCGATAGTGTTCCACACGAGTGGATCCTTAAGTTCTTACAATTATTTAAAGTTTCACCAAGAATTATAAATTTTTTAAAGCACAACATGACAAACTGGAAGACAAGGCTTTTTCTTTCTCATGAAGGTGGTACTTTGATAAGTGATGACAACAACATCAAAAGAGGGATGTTCCAAGGTGACTCACTTTCTCCCCTCCTTTTCTGTATTTCACTCATACCTCTTTCACTTGAGCTACATTCATCCGGGTACGGATATAAGACCGGGTCTAAGAGAATTTTACATTTGTTTTATATGGATGATTTAAGGCTTCAGTGATGATATAGGAATGGAGTTTGGGTTGAGTAAGTGTGCGAAAGCTACTTTTAACAAAGGGAAATTGGTGACAACCAACAATGTCACATTAGATGAAGAAACCGTGATTAAAGATCTTGGGCAGGAGAGCGTTGATAAGTACCTAGACGTTGATGAGTCAAATGGAATTCAACATACTTCAATGAAACAGAAGCTTAAAAAGGAATTACTTAGAAGGTCTAGATTGATATTCAAGACAGAGCTAAACTCAATAACACCTTGGCTGTTCCAGTAATCACGTGTAGCTTTAACATTATTGACTGGAATCTAAAGGAGATTAAAAGATTAGATACTAAGATTAGGAAATTACTTACAACATACAATATGCATAATCCAAAAGCCGATGTTGAACGTCTTTACCTATCTAGAAAATCCGGTGGAAGAGGTTTGACTCAATTTGAACTTTCTTTTAAATCTTCAACAATCGGTCTCTTTCGGTATTTAGATTTGTCAGAGAATTGGACGCTCCAGTTAGTGTATTGTCATGGGAATCAGAAAGGCTCTCACTCGGTTGTCAAAGATGCTAAACTCTTTGCGCGAGAACTCGAACTTGATTTGGAAACTGAGTGTGAAGGAAAAATGAAAAACACTGAAAGTGCTCGAAAGATAAAAAAGATGGCAAGAGAAAAAGGAAAAAAGGTTATTGACAGTACCTGGAGGTCAAAGCTTTTGCATGGTCAGTACCCACTTCGAAGCCAAAAAGCTGATGTTGATTTGTCAGACACCCATCAGTGGCTGAGAAGTGCTGGCCTGAAGACGGAGACTGGAAGGTTTATAGTCGCAGCTCAGGATCAAGCACTATTCACTAGGAATTACCAGGCGAATGTAATCCATAATGGTGCAAACGAAAAGTGTAGGTTCTGTAACAAAACCGCAGAAACAATTGACCATCTCATTTTAGGCTGCTCGATCCTTGCACCGAATGAGTATACCAACAGACACAATCGTGTAGGTCAATACATTCACTGGAAAGTCTGTAACCACTATGGCATTGAAACAACAGACAAATGGTATGAACACAAACCTTTACCTGTCGTAGACAAGCCAAGTGTAACCATATTATGGGACTACCCCATAAGAACTGATAGGACTATCCAAGCTAACAGACCAGATATTGTTATTAACTACCTTTATGTCACCCTTGGGCAAGGTGTAGCACCTGTTAGCCTACTCAGAGGCCTTGAAATACTGGGTTGACGTCCAGCGGAGTTATGTCTGTCTACGATCCCCGATGTGTTCGAAGTACAAGATGGTAAATGGCGCGGAGTACCCAGCCCCTTGGCAGAAAGGATAAAATGTAATCTCAACAAAATGAGAACAAGAAGTAAAAAATCATACCACATCGTCCGTCGCGTGAGTCAACAAGGGACGCGTCCTCCAAGGGAGCTGAATCAGCTTGGGGTCGAAAAATGTGCAACTGAATCAGCAATCTCTATTAATGAAGACTCAGTTGGTCACCATTCACAGGGAAACCTGTCAGATGGCCCATTTAGAGATAAACCACCAGCAAACAAAACAAAAGAAAAACGCATAAGATGGAGTAGAGAGGATTATAAAGAAGTGATGTGTGCTTTTTATATGTCTTTAGAGTGACCAGAAAGTAGTCACACTGAAAATACCTTTAAGATATGGAGAAACCGAAACCCTGGAATTAGAATGAATTTTGACAGTAAAAGATTAGCAAATGTCAGGCAAGATATTATGAACAAGAAGAGATTGACAGATTTTGAACTGCGGGAAATTAAAGATATGGTAAGACGTGAAGTTGCAGAGAGGGATGCTGGGGAGGTTGATTGTAGGGATGGAATGGTTGACAGCTTGGGAATCGTTGAACGAGAATGTCAAACTTGAGTGCTGGACGACATTCCAGTTGATCAAGGGTCTGATGAGGACGATCAAAATAGCGAGGGAAACAATCACGTAAGATATGACACTGTCACCCAAAATGGAGACATGTCCCACCCTAAGATAAACCAGACAACTGATTGTAGTGAGAAAAGGGCTCAAGTTGAGAAAGGGGATATTGGCGAAGATGAATTGGATGATTTTAAAAATAAATTTTTCGATAATGCAATAAAAATTGAAAGTATTAAAATGAATGAACATAAAAGTCTACAAAATTGAAAATTAAAAAATCACAGAAAAAATTTTTAGCCTTGGGAAACCTAGTCCTACAGGAAATCTGTGAAGAATTAGATCTGGATTTAAATGACCAAAACACTATTTTGTATGCTAGTGCAAAAACTATCCAAGGCAAGCTTGGAATCAAACCTAAAAGAACCTAAAAAGAAAAATCATCATAAGAAGCCTAAATGGAAACTTTGTCTTGAAAAAGAAATCGAAACGCTACGGGGCGAGATATCAATATTGACTGAAATAGAAAGAAATAACAAACCGAAAAGAAGGAAAGCCCGAAAAATTGTCCGGACATTTAAGTTAACAAACTCCAAGGAAATACCGAGCATGAAAGAAGAATTAAAACAAAGAATGCAAGTAAAAGCGCAGCGACTGAGGAGATTTGACAAACGGCATCATTTTTACAGGCAAAATAAGATTTTTTTAAATTTTGGAAAGGAATATAGGAGGAAGAGAAGAAATTCAATGAAAAAGCGAACTAGATAAGAATTACCCAGGAGGAGAACAAGAACATAGATGTGCAAGGATGGGAAAATATTACTGTCACAGAATTGAGGGCAGCTTTGAATAAATCCCAGAAATGGAAGTTACCTGGAGTTGATAGAGTTCAAAACTTTTGGTTGAATGTCTTATCCTCATCACATGAAAAACTTGCAGACTTATTGAATGAGATCATGTTAACACCTGAAAAAAAACCTCAATGGTTTTGCGAAGGAACAACATTGAAGGAACACACCTTGACCGAAACAACCTTTTCCCTCTCGAACAGAAAAGATGCAGGCGTAGATCGTACGGGTGCAAGGACCAAATGTTAGTCAACAAAATGCTTCTTGAAAATTGTAAAAAGAAAAGAAGGAACATGAGTTGTGCTTGGATTGACTACAAAAAAGCGTTCGATAGTGTTCCACACGAGTGGATCCTTAAGTTCTTACAATTATTTAAAGTTTCACCAAGAATTATAAATTTTTTAAAGCACAACATGACAAACTGGAAGACAAGGCTTTTTCTTTCTCATGAAGGTGGTACTTTGATAAGTGATGACATCAACATCAAAAGAGGGATGTTCCAAGGTGACTCACTTTCTCCCCTCCTTTTCTGTATTTCACTCATACCTCTTTCACTTGAGCTACATTCATCCGGGTACGGATATAAGACCGGGTCTAAGAGAATTTTACATTTGTTTTATATGGATGATTTAAGGCTTCAGTGATGATATAGGAATGGAGTTTGGGTTGAGTAAGTGTGCGAAAGCTACTTTTAACAAAGGGAAATTGGTGACAACCAACAATGTCACATTAGATGAAGAAACCGTGATTAAAGATCTTGGGCAGGAGAGCGTTGATAAGTACCTAGACGTTGATGAGTCAAATGGAATTCAACATACTTCAATGAAACAGAAGCTTAAAAAGGAATTACTTAGAAGGTCTAGATTGATATTCAAGACAGAGCTAAACTCAATAACACCTTGGCTGTTCCAGTAATCACGTGTAGCTTTAACATTATTGACTGGAATCTAAAGGAGATTAAAAGATTAGATACTAAGATTAGGAAATTACTTACAACATACAATATGCATAATCCAAAAGCCGATGTTGAACGTCTTTACCTATCTAGAAAATCCGGTGGAAGAGGCTTGACTCAATTTGAACTTTCTTTTAAATCTTCAACAATCGGTCTCTTTCGGTATTTAGATTTGTCAGAGAATTGGACGCTCCAGTTAGTGTATTGTCATGGGAATCAGAAAGGCTCTCACTCGGTTGTCAAAGATGCTAAACTCTTTGCGCGAGAACTCGAACTTGATTTGGAAACTGAGTGTGAAGGAAAAATGAAAAACACTGAAAGTGCTCGAAAGATAAAAAAGATGGCAAGAGAAAAAGGAAAAAAGGTTATTGACAGTACCTGGAGGTCAAAGCTTTTGCATGGTCAGTACCCACTTCGAAGCCAAAAAGCTGATGTTGATTTGTCAGACACCCATCAGTGGCTGAGAAGTGCTGGCCTGAAGACGGAGACTGGAAGGTTTATAGTCGCAGCTCAGGATCAAGCACTATTCACTAGGAATTACCAGGCGAATGTAATCCATAATGGTGCAAACGAAAAGTGTAGGTTCTGTAACAAAACCGCAGAAACAATTGACCATCTCATTTTAGGCTGCTCGATCCTTGCACCGAATGAGTATACCAACAGACACAATCGTGTCGGTCAATACATTCACTGGAAAGTCTGTAACCACTATGGCATTGAAACAACAGACAAATGGTATGAACACAAACCTTTACCTGTCGTAGACAAGCCAAGTGTAACCATATTATGGGACTACCCCATAAGAACTGATAGGACTATCCAAGCTAACAGACCAGATATTGTTATTAAAGACAAACTGAATAAAACGTGTCAATTGATTAACACGAGTGTACCATCAGACCACAACATATCGGCGAAAGAATTAGAAAAACTAAGCAAATACAAAGACTTGGAAATTGAAGTATCACGAATGTGGAAAATGAAGACGAAAGCAATTCCTGTCATTGTGGGGGCACTTGGTATGATCAAAAAAGGAACTGAAAAATATGTAAACGACACCCCAGGAAAGCTGTCTTTAATCGAAATTCAAAAATAGTGCTAAACAGCACTGGCCATATCTTAAGAAGAACATTGTCTGTTTGAAAATAGTACATACCAGTTATCTTTATTTAAAACAGCATTCGTCATGAACGGCCAAGTACCCTAGGTTATTGGAAATAACTCGGTGCTATGAAGTTCTAAAACAATGTACCAAAAAAAGAAAAAGAGATAAAACATGATAATAATAATAATAGTAATAATAGTAATAATAACAATAACAATGATAATAACAATAATAACAATAACAAAAATAATAACAATAATGATAATAATATCAGTAATGATAATAAGCAAAAGAAAAATCAGAAATCAGCTACAGTCAGAATGAAAAGATATTAAATAAAGCTGAAATCACGCTGGCTCCTAAAAAAAAGCTAGTAATTCGACGTCATCCGGAATTGATCAAGTGCCAAACGTCTGGATGAAACCCCTAGAAGTCCTACATAACGATTTAGCCAGCAAATACGCAGACATTGTGAAGACACAAGTGCAGGGTTTCCATTCGCTCACAGAGGGACAAAAATCCCTGCTGACCAATACTGACAAAACTAGAAGTCAAAAGAGTTACACACCAATCACTTTTCTCCCTATTGGATACAAGATCTTGACCAGTATTAGCAAAAGAACCTACGTAAGTTTTGAGACAAACAAGCTACTACCACCAAGATAAAATGGTTGCAAACAGAACGGCTGTGGATGTACAGATCAACTAATAATATAAAAGATTATTCTAGAAGGCAAGAAGAAAAAAAGAAAGAATTAGAGTACCTCATTGATTAACAACAGAAAAGCATTTGACAGCATGCCCAACATATGGATTATGAAAGCCGTGGAAGTGTACAAAGCATCTCAAACAGTAATCAACTTTATGAAGAAAAGCATGGGCTTAAGGAGGACCACTATTGTGCTTACTTATGAAGAGGGATCAATAAGCACAAGACCTATAAAGATACGCAGTGGCATTTTCCAAGGAAACCCTCTCTTTCTATTACTGTTTTGCTTGTGCCTAGTCCTACTCTTTTGAATGCTAAACAATACTTGACTTGGATATGAAATGCAGTCTCATTAAATAACGTGTTTGTTCTGCATAGTAACCTCAAGACGTATGCTAAGAATGACAACCAAGAGGAAAATTTACTACAGACAGTCAGGACATTGCGTAATAATCTCAACATTCAATGAAAGCAAAATAGGAGGATAAATCAGGTCCACTGCATGGACAGTACTCATATAGAGTCAATAAAACTTGATATAAGCCAAGAGCAGATCTGTGATGGCTACAAAGTGCAAGATTGAAAGTTGAAACAGAAGGATTAATGATAGGTGCCCATGACCAGTGTCTTCCTACAAGATCTTATTATGACTCAATAAGCTAGGACGGAATAAGCCCCGTGTGCAGAATATGCAAACAGTACACAGAGGCTATTGAACACTTGGTCTCAAATTGCCCTTCACTTGAATTAAGATAATACATCTACAGACATAATAGTGTACCAGGATATATTTACAGGAAAATAAGGAAGCACTACAAATGTGCAACAGCAGAAACGTGGTACGAACACCAGCCGGACTGTAACAGAAAGTGACTACATCACAATTCTATTGGATTTGGGAGTGAACACGGACAGAGATTATTTTAAAGAAAGCCTGGTATCCTCATCAAAAACAAAGATAAGGCATGTAAAATGTCTGATGCAACTGTTCCATCTAAAAAAATGTCACTATCAAAGAAGTTAAAAAGCTATCCAAGTAAAAACATTAGGAAACTGAGGTCACTAGAATGTGGGGCCTGAAGACAACAATGGTACCTGTTGTAGTTGGAGCATTTGAACTGGTTGAAAAAGGAATGTCAAATACCTGGCAATCCAACTATTAAAGAGGTCCAGTAGATAGGATGACTCTGAAATCTTGGTTATAATATACCAAATTACAGAAACATAATAATAAGTATTATTATATATATATTATTATTTTCTATATAATACATGTATATATATATATATATATATATATATATATATATATATATATATATATATATAAAGAGAGCATACAGAATATGTTTCTTGACCTATTCAAATATACTAAGAAATAAAGTAGTATGAAAATGCCGATTTTGGCGCTCTTTTATTTAATCATCAATCAATCATAAAAATTGGAAAAATTCAATCATCAATCAACCACATTTCAACTTTAACGCATTTTTCAAAAACCCACCCATAACAAGGTTAAAATATGTCCCATCATCCACAGCATGGTGAAAACAAGGTTATATAAGGAATGTAAGACAATACGTCAAAGACAGCTCACAGTCCCATCGTATCCTCATTGTGTCTTGTAGTGTCCATGATCCAGCGTGTGAATCACATCTTCCATGATAATTCTCATTAACACTCAATGCAACCTTGTTGATTTCTTCTGAGTAGACTTCATGCTTGTGACTTCTAATGACATTCATTTTTGTTAACTATTTTTCACCTGAGAACACGCATTCTTTAGAATCCTCAAATTCAATGCTTCTCTTCATAACAGGTTTCTTTACAACCTTACATTTCTTTTTCTCCGTCCCTTTCAACATCTTGCATGAATACGGCTTTGCACTGAGTCCTTCAAACTCTTTCATGATCCCTCAATCTGCTTTATCTTTGAGCATACCCACAATTTTATTGTTTTAGTCAGCCTCTATACCAGAATGGTGATCCCTGGAGAACTTGCTTGTATAATATTTAGTAGAGACATCATCAGAGATGTCTTTGTAAAAATCATTAGTCTCAATCTCATGCGCTAGACGGTCTGTATCAGTAAATAATGGTATTGCTTTTGACCCGTAATTTGGTTAGGTGTAGTTGTAATGGAAATCTTACATCAAAGTTTTACCGAGATCCAAAATGCATATTCCTAGGTATACTGGCTTGTTGAATACCAGCTTTGTCTTTTTAATATGGACAGCTACTAAATTTTTATTAAAGATGTTACAGTGTTTGAAGTTTGGTTTTGCAGCTCGCTTGTTTGCTTTTGCCTCATCGTTTAATAACCGGGTGTCTACCCTACGTCTGATATTCTCAATGGCCTTTCCAAAGACAGAGTAATTCATGAGCTCGAGGAAGTCTTTTTCAAATTCATTGTTTGTCTTTGCTCTGAGATTTGTGTTTAGATCAATATACTGCTTGGCCCATGGACTTGCCTCAAACTTGACATTTCTCTGGATCTTGGTAATCTTTAACCCCAAGTTCTCATATAGTTTAAGATTCTAATCTTACCACATACTTTCTTTTGTCATTCAGATTGGGGATTAGCTTGTGAAATTTATTCACTTTAAGGATTCCTGAAGCAAGATAGTAGTCATTATGTACATCATACAAACCTTTGGGTATTTCATATCACCCTCAAGTATGCATGATGGTTTCTCCATGTGGTTAGTTTGCTTTCACTCATCTATTGAAATCTATGTGTGAAGAGAGGATTGCTCATAGCCCATCCATAAATATTTTTAGCATTTAAGTAAGTAATGTATTCTGTTTTCTCATTTTTGTTGAATTTCGGTCCGTGTACGGGTTATTCGCTTTCCCGCATCTATTAGTTATTATTGAAATTACTCCTCTAATACCTTTTTTGACCATGAGGGACTAATAACAACTTTCAATCCAGTAATCGTCAAGGCAGCATTCAGAGCTAAACTTGGGGCTGTCTAATACAAATCTGAGTCTAATCCATATCTTACTACATGTACCTCTAGAGATTTCAAATACATCAGCTAGGAGTAAGACATCAGAGTGATTAAACAAGTCATGATATTCCTCAAGAGTATTCATTTCAAACTCTTTCCACATCATTTGTGCATGCCCGTACTATTGATCATTATTCCCATCACCACTAAGTTTAGTGAAGAATCTTTAGGTAGTAGTTAAGTCTCATTAAGTCTTGTAAGTGAATTCATAAAATCATAGGAATATACCCCCTTTCTGAGGAGAAGGCTAAGTTGTTTTTAATCATTGAACTAAGAAGTGTTGTGAAAGCAGCTTTTATCTAGATTGCTCACTAATTTATCCCAGCTAGATGCCATAAACTTTAAGCTGTCAATGAATCTAAGCTGTTGTTTTACAAGATTCTCCTCACCACTTTTGTTAGTATAGGACCGAACTACGACCTCGTTGGTGAAGCTCATGTATTTTTCTTCATAATTAGGAATACCGTTAATATTTCCCTTGCTGGCCTTGAGATTCTCGATAAATAAATGGTAGTTATACCCACTTAGATTAAAAAATATTACAGGAAAGAATTTCGCCTTCTTGTATTATAGAATACACTTGTCGTAGGCTGCTCCTCGGCATTTGCCTGTGAAGTGGCAATGATCTGTAACCTTTCGGTGCTCGTTTCCCCCACCAAACACACCACGACAAATGCAGCATTTTGTAACATTTTCAAACTCTACATTTAGCCTTTTACCATATATCATCTTTTCCGGTTTATCAAAATTCAGATAGATAGACTTGATTTGGTCTTCCTACATGGCTACGAATATTTGTGCAACGTCTTAACTTTCAGTTTTATCTCTACATGTTATAGGCTTTTGAGAATAGATCTGATCAACAAAGCACTTGATAAAGTAACAAAAGCTTCGCAGGAGGTGTTTTTGATATTTTTTCTTATAGTTCTTTGTTGGGTTTGTCCACATGTATCTTTGGCTTTAATTAGGGATTTAAAGTCAGCATAAACAATCAAGGGTACCCTCATCGACCTATTAGAGTTGTTAAATGAAACAGTTGAACCCTTTTCGGGCATCTCTACTTTGACAGGGCATTTGTGTTACACGATTCTTGATAGTTTGCTAGAGACTCTTGGGAATGGTACAAATTTAGACCTCTCAAACAAATTGTTTTCATGTTGATTTTTACTTCTCTATGAAGACAATAGGGGACTTACGCTTATGATAAGAATGTAGGGTTATCTCTCACCATCTGAAATTTGTAAGAAGTTTATGATAAGGTCTGTAAGCTTTCCTATCCTTATAGGGAAAATACAAAATTAATTCCTAAATACCTTGACAGAGGTCTCTGGGTTATGTTTTTCAAATTTATCTCTTGCTTCAAGAGTAACCGGATACTCAATACCACCCAAGCTACGTCTTTCCCCTAATCTCCTTCTACGTTTAGAATGTTTGTAATGCGCTCAGCATCATGCTCTACAGGATTCTAGCAACGCATCGCATACATTGTACTTTGTAAACTCAACATCCTTATATTGCAGCATATCAATCAATTGTATCCTATTCATTTTGTGACAATACCTAGTACCCCTCCCACGGGCTATAGGAATTACATCTAAATGTGTCATTTTCTCATATTCGACAGACATGTGTTTTTTATATATACATATGTTATTTTCTTAAATCATTTTCGATCTAGTACAACGGCTAAAGCTACTAACCTTTTAAAAACCTAACCCTGAAAACAAATTATTCAAACTATTTGGAGGTGGTGAAGGGGTAACTAAACTCTTTATCAAGTTGACTGAGGGTTTTTTTGCAGTTGGTTCTATAATCTTCTTTTCTTATTTTACTGGCAGCTTTGTCAACAACGGCCTTTGCTACCTTTCCACCCTGATAGACGATCGCATTTTCGCTTGATTTTACAAATGATTTTATGATCTTGTTGGTCAACTTGTTTGCTTGGGCTTCAGGAGTCTTACCTGCAATCTTATTTGCTATTTTACCAACAATGTCAAAAATACCGTTTCCTTCAGATACGTATCTACGGTTAACTTTGCGTTTTACAAACAAAAATACCCTTTCTTAAGTGTTCACAGGCCATTGGTATTATCTCATTTTGAGTTGTTCAAGTTCCAGCTTTATACTCAGCAACCAATAACATCAAGCGATTAACAAATTTATTAGAGTCGAAGCTCAGATAAACAATACCAGAACCTGCTTTTGATTTCTTCAGTTCAGCCGAAAGTGGTTTTACTACGACCACCTTTTGTCTTTGTTAGAATTTGGAGTTTTGCCTCATGCATTATAATTCTGAAAGAGTGTATCAGTGTTATAAACAATTTGTTTGTAATTAAACATATCAGCATCATCGTAACCAACAGGCTTCTTTTCAGTCAAAATAGAGACCATAATCCATTTGTTCCATGATATCGATTGTTAGAGATTACTCTGTCATCACCTTTAATTTCGATTGGTTTATTACGAATCCAAAAAATTATCACCTTTTTCATAGATGACGAACACGGTATCAGATTCTTCCGTTTTACTTAAAGATTTCCGCAAATCATCAGCATCCACAGGTCCAATAACTTTCGATTTAGGTGAAGAGATCACAACATAATCTTCGTGAGGAGTCAGTGCTTGTTGTATTTTCCTGTTCATTCCTATCTCATCATTCAAATTTTTTAGCTCAGGTCTACTGGTTGCTTAATTCCTTCCAATCTCTTCGCGAGGTCTAATGTTCGATTGGATAGTAGGTTTAGATCATCTCTGATGTTCTTCAGTTTTAGCTAAATCACCCAATCTTTCATTCAGATTTCGTTGTTGAATATTGTTTCTGACCTTAAGGTATTCTATCATTTTCTATTCTCTTTTAGATGAATCTTTAATGGAACAAATACTTCTTGACGTAAGATATTATGTTCAACACCAAACAGTCCAACGCTGAATCCCAAACGCTGAACGCATAAAAAATGTATAGTAAAGGGTGTTTGAGGTGTTAAATTTAGGAGTTTCTAAAAATATCTTAATTCAGTAGGTACGTAAAACATAGTAAAGTTACTTCTATAGCTACCTTCATATTACCCACTTAAAAATTCCTTAGTACCAAATCCGTGTTTCTTTTTGGAACATGCTTTACAAAAGTTCCTGAACTCATCCAAAGAAATTGAGGTTTTCATCATTTTGCAAAGAGAGTCCAATGAAGTTGGAGTTCTCTCTGGCAGTTCTCTTTGGTAATACAAAGCAATATTAATGGATAGAGAAACCATCTCACAAACTGTGTGATAGTTTCTATAGTAAATCTTCATCTGATTTTAAGGAATATGAACCTTGTTTGTGCCAAAACACTCAGTGAGACCCTTGTTTATTCGAATAAATAAAGTTCATAATACTACACTCAATCTTATGAGGTACTTTGGGTAAAGCATCTTTCATGAAAACTCCTCCGAAGTTTGGTATCTTTAACTGTTTGACGATATCGTATATATCAAATTTGTCAGGCTATCGTAACCTATACCATTTTTTACAATGAAGGTGTTCACTTTTCGATGTAAAATAAAATCTCTTGTAAAATGGAAACGAAACAAATATTCAATATGAAAGAGAAATTTGATGAGGACAAGACCATCGAGTCCTTCCAGTATCATAAGTACTAACCTGAAACTGGTGTTAATATAAAGCAGCAGAGTGAGATTTACATTCACCCCAATCACTCTGGCAAGTTTTAATATCTCTCCAAAGCCTATCTTACCATAGAAGGGCAATTGTGAAAAGTAGATGGTAGTGGTAACACAGATCAAAACCTGATTGCATTACAACACAATGCCATTCTTTATCTATTTAACAAGATTTCACAGTTGCTTGGTGGTAAACAGACGCTTCAACTATCCAGGTCACTCAAGTACGATCGTTAAAATTTTGATTTATCCAAACGATTTTACAAGAGCAGGAGGAACGAACATGTGCTGGTTTACAGACACTGATACCCCCTCAAAAGATGACAATAGGGGGCTGAAAGCACGTAAAAGTTACCTAATGGCAAGTAACCCTAAATGAACGTTTTATTTTTCAGTCCTACTATCACACGTTCTGGGTTTTTGTAATGATTATGAAAAGGTTTTGTATGGGTTTGCGATAGCATTAGTTCTTAACCATGAGTCTGATAATGAAGCAATTTTCAGAGACGGAGGAGTCGACAAAGGAAAATTTTTTTTGACTAAATGTTCTCTCTACATGGCCATTGTAAAACCAAGTGATATGGAAAGAATTGTACTTATAAAAACCATTGAAAACAAATCAGTCTTTGGTATTGGATTTAGAATAAGGGAATGCAGTACAATACAGGTGCAGCAGGATAGCCACTTTACTTAGAAAAACTGAGTAGTAAGTAGCACATGACTTCGCTGTGAAATAAACAACATAAACAACGAATTGGTTTGAAAACAAGTTTCTTCAATAATCACAATT
>RDPX01000044.1:1037842-1051035 GCA_003991215.1 Morbakka virulenta | reverse complement strand
TCTCAGGATATGGGTAAAAAAAACTAGAAAAAAGTGCAAACATGGGATCAAAGGTTGCGAACATTAACAATAGACAAAAACTCGTTAAAAAAAGTGAAACATCGGACCAACGGATAAAACGCAGGAAAAACATAAAATTATATCATTTTTTAACGTAAATATTAGCATTCAAGTACTTAACATACGTAACACATACTACGATATACTAATAATATATATAATACGTAATATACATAATACATTTAGCAATAGTGATAGAGTAGTTAAATCAACAAGCTACCACGTAAGTGTTTCTCGCTTCAAACACTAGCCATGTACCTGGAAGTAATGTGCCTTATTTGTGGCATAGAATTGGGAAAGGGAAAATATCATTTTATTTTTAAAAACTTAAAATGTACAAAGAAAAAAATCAAATAAGAAAAGTATCCCTCTGCGATTAAGTTGCTTCAAAGAGCTTTATCTAGGGTGAAAGACACAAACACACACACACACATATATATATACATATATTTGTAGTTTTATTGAAACAGAATATTATAATTGGAGCTAAACCAAATTCATAATGTAGACTGAAATGAAAATCAGACATTGGCTTTTTGTTTGGACTAAGACGTTTTCTTTCAACAAGCTTAATACGAGACTAAAGATTTGGGCCTTAAAATTCAAATTTATGCTGGTTAGCTGTCGGAGTTTATTCCAGGTCGATCCATAATAATTTACAAGTCATGTTTTGTTGGGCGCATAAAAATTGTGGTACAATTTGTCCACTGTTTCTAACTTCTTCCAGGAAAAAAAAGATTAAAAACAGGGTTTCACATACGTTATTTTAAAACATTAAACATACTTAAAACTTATTTTATATTTCAGTTATATTTATTTAAATGCAATAAAGGACTCCTTGATAAGAGTTTCTTCTTTGTACAAGTCCACCACTCTTCATGCTGTTGAACATTTTTATGTCTGCTCAGATCAAATTAGACCTTATCTTTGTTTTAGCTTTTATATTGAAAGCGTTTAATAAAGTCTTGACTCAAAGCCACCTAAGGCTTTGAGTTAAGATTAGTGTTACAATTAGTGTTACAATTTTTCGATTTTTTCATTAATTTCCAGTACTTTTTATTTCTTGTAATTATTCCTCTCCCAATCTCTGAAAATATGAAAGAACTTAGTGGTCTACCGCTTAAAAGGGAGTGGAAATTGGCAGAAATACCACCAATCATACCCAATAAAAAAATAATTTTATTGTAACCCTAAGTATTTAGTAAGTATTTTGACTTTGCAAGTGATTCACAGGTAACATACAATTGTTTCTATCTTCGAATATGAATAAAATATTTATTAATAACACAATAGGGACTGTCTGGTATAATTACATAACATATTTGTTATCAAAACATATAAATCCAACAGCTCTGTTAATGCTATGAGAAATAAGCAATAACCCATTAGAAAATTACTTATTCTTTATTCTACTCCTAAAAATGTTGTATATTTATATTTAAAAGATTTTTTGAATTTTAGGTACATCTTAATAACCTTAGTAGAAGAAACTTGACACTAGCTTACTGTTGGCATCACAAATGAAAAGAAATTTGAGCAAGGAGAATTTACAAATTTCAAGTGTTTATCTATAAATTAAAAAGTCAATGAAATATAAAAACCCTGTTATAGTTGATTCAATAAAATATCATTCGTAATATTGTGTCTCACCGATTTAATGTAAACTGTTCAGTTTTCAACTTACGTAATATTGTTCAAAAGTCAATAAAGTAGCCAATTGTGATTGCTTCTGGAACCCATTTCAAGAATGCAATCTTCGTTAGGATGTTTTTTTCAGTAAAATATAATATTCTTTGTGCTATATTTCTGTTTGTTAGTCTGTTTCTACTTGCTAACAATTTTTAATATAAAAGAAAGAGTAACAAAAGTTTAAAATTTACCTTTGAGGAGTTATCGAATCATTTACAACATTCATCAAATTATGAATATATATATATATATATATATTCATAAGTAAACAAACAAGCGAAAATAATAGAGTTCTGCTACCATTTACAGTGCTCGATGGAAATCCAGAGCGAATATACAAGGTAAACTTTTGATTTGTAGTTAGCGTGGAGGAATTTGTTCATGTGGCGACATTTGGTAATTAGTTCACTTCTTTTGTTTAAAATTTTGCTTTTGTTATGCTAGTTCAAAATTTCAAACTTTTCTTGTAAACAAAGTAAACATGTGCGTTCATTGGTTGTGTAGGCGTTGGCGTGTTTAATTAATGACCATTTCAGGTTTGGGGTGGTTTGATGATTATCTTTCATGTCCCATACGTAGGAAGATAGTGATGTACTGTTTTTGTACTTCCTGTTTGATAGCAACTCCATAAGCCCATTCCATCTGGTTTTGAAGTCTTTCTCTGTTAAGCCTATGTAAGGAAAGTTTGGGGCGGTTACTGCACACAGAAAGACGAATACCACCATTTAGGTGGTATTCGTCTTTCTTTCTGTAATTGTATGGTTGGCTTTCTTTGGTTGGGTTGGAAGAGATATCTCTGTTGTGGTTCTTGATGAAAGTTTCTATGTTTTGTGTGCAACTGTAGCTCAATTTGACATTGTTTTTGTTGAAAAGATTTTTCAGGTGGTTTGCTTTGAAGTATTTTTCGATGAGTAGGAGGAATTTCTTTGCTACATTGGTGGATACATTTCTGCTGAATGGGGAAGGGGGGGGTTAAACCAGATGATATTGCGTGAGCGGTTTCTTTTCTTTGTTGGGTTGGGCTTGGAAAATTTCACTTGGATGATTTTGTAGCTGTAGGGTTGGTGGGTTTTGCTTCTGAGGTTGAGGGTGACGTCGAGGAAGTTGGCAGAACAGAGTCCGCAGGTGATTTCTATTTGGATGTCAATGGATTTAAATGATTTGATGATGTCCTTTTTGAGTTTGTCGATTGCTCTCCCTCTGGTTTTTTGAATAATCACGAGGCTATAATCTCTGTAGAGACCGACGTCGTTTTTGTCTACCAATGTATATGGATTGTTCAATATTAGTAGACCGATTAGTTCGCAAATTTCCGCTCCATCATAGCTCCCCATGGTAACATCAAAGGAGTTATTGGAAGTTTTCTTGATCCAGGCTTCATTGTCGAAGAAGAGTAGAAATTTTCTGCAGTGTAGGATTGTTCTTATTTCGTTTTCTGTTATGGCGGTGTGGGTTTTGCGAAGCCGAGGGCTGGGTGTAATAGTTGTTTGGATATAGAGGGGTAAAACTCTTTGATGTCGACTTTGATAAAAAGACATGAATCTTTGTTTTCGGTGGCGTTGAACCATTGTAATACGTTATCGGTATTTCCCCACTGGTTTACTTTGATAGAATCACGGATATCAGAGTTAATTCTGTCGAGGGTTATTTTGCTGATTGCGCCTAGGTTACTCTTGCACGGGTTGCTTAATCTGCATGGGGTTTTGGGTTCGAACTTTTCTTGTGATCTCTCAGCGAGATCAATGCAGGAGTGTTTGCAAGGCGTTCTGCTCTCTTCTCAATATTGTGCGAGGTAGCGATGTTCTTCGCTTCTAGATTGATAGAATTTTAGAGTTTTGGGGGTGTTTTTTTGTATGTTTTCGTGACGTTTTCTTTCGGCAATTTGGTGTGTTCTTCGGGGGACATGGTATAGATATTGGTGGTTTTGTCTGCGAATAAAAGCATTTGATTGATGTTGTTGATTCTGCGGGTATCCTGCTTCAGCTTCTCTTGGAATTTGTCGTTGTCGTTTCGGAATTGTGTTGTTGAAATCATGCTGAAATCAAACAAAAGAAGTAAACTACATATAATTGCCAAATATCGCCACATGAACAAATTCTTCCTCGCTAAATACAAATCAAAACATATTTAAACAGTGTTAACAACCTATTATGTCCTGTTGTTCTATTTTTACCTATTGTTGTAGTTCTAAATGGCCTGTAATATATATATATATATATATATATATATATATATATGTAGTTTTTGTACCGTTTATTAACCAGTATAGCTGATGAGTGTGAGACACGAAACTTTAAGTTCTAAACACAAGTTTGAGTCTCTTTTACCTTGTACAATATTTATATATATGTATTGTGCAGTAAATTAACAATTTTAAAAAATTACAATCGGTTGTTGAAGAGAAATAATAGGAGGTATTTAAAGAAAATATTTATTCAAGAGCGTTTCTGAGAATGGCAACAAGTTATTAAAAACGGCTGTTTTAAGGTCTTTAGCATAAATTTGATTTGATATATATAGAGAGAGATATACATTTACAACACACATTTACATTGTAAACTCATGGAATAACTACATTTCTTGTTCTACTAAGTGTTTCACTTATTGAACGCTCGTCATGCATGCACGCTATGATTGCATGGGGAACAATTCTATACTGGCTTTTTCGTTGACAGTACCCCTGGTAAACAGTGGGCCTATTTTTATCCCTCATAAATTCCATCTAAGAAAGACTGAAAAGAAATCAATTTATCAAGAAAAATGGGGGACAGCCGGATCTCCCTCAGAACCCTCTGTGGGAAGGTTCTTTCTCTTGGGTTGATCTAAGGCCAACGCTCAATCACCTCAAGACCATCTGTCCTTCATTGCTGAGAACCTATAACTGGAGACCCTACCAAGGAAGAATGGATGGTTACACTTGATCTATATACTATATACAATGTTCATAAGATCAACCTTTGCCTTTATAGTTCCTTAACATGTTTTGGTTCTCATGCCCAGATGAATTGATTTTTAAGTACTGTCAGAAAACCCAATATACTGTAAGAAATAAAGAGGAAATATTAGTCTTTTGAGGATTGTGGAATGAAGATTTTCAAGCACTCTTAGAATAAAAAAATGGCTAGCCTTATATCGTAACAATACCCCTAAAGTATGTCATTGTTTTGCTTTAGTTTCTAATTCTCCGAAATATCAATGTTGAATATTTTGTTTATATTTTTGATGAGTTGGAGCAAATATTGTTCAGGAACAGGTTTGCCCTGGTATGACTTTATCCTGTTGACACTGGCTTTGCAATTTGTATCAAATGTCGGGGCTTATTTTACTATCTTCGGGTTCTCATCGGAAACTAAACTAATTGGCGAGGAACAGAAGGCTATTTCAGGTGTAAGTGCGATTCAGTGTGCATTACGTGGACAACTCCAACATGGCCCAACACATTTTTCTTGGGAAGCTAAGAAAAGAAATTGCAAAATTTATAAAAATAAGCCAGCTTTGTCTTTTAATAAAGGGACTACATCATATTATACATTGGTAAGTCAATCAATCTCACCATGTTGTACTGTAACCGACGTTGTACTGTAACCGATGTTGTACTGCAACCGATGCTGTACTGCAACCGATGTTGTACTGCAACCGATGTTGTACTGCAACCGATGTTGTAATGCAACCGATGTTGTAATGCAACAAATATTGTAACGCAACCGATGTTATACTGCAGTGGATAGTGTAATTTGTGGCGTTCAGATGCAATTTAATAACTTCTTCTTACTAACAGTAGTGTGTTTTAACTTTACTTTCACAGTCTGTAGTACTTAGATAGTTGATTTATCACTGATCAGAGAAGTAATTTGTGTGAATCAAACAGAATATCGAAGATAAGGCACTGCATAATTGCCTATAAAAATTGTGTTGTTTAATAATAAATGCTGGAGTAATAATGGAAACTTCTTACTTTTTCATCTAAACAGATACAATTACAAACCTTACTAATCAAGGTAGTTTACATTGGCTTGCCTATTTAACAAAATCAAAAGTAAATATTTTACTAACAAAATTAATAAAAATACAATAGTTCAGGGTTGCCCCATGGTTGATTTATAAAACAGAATATTTAATATGTGGTGCGAATGATTATAATGGAAAGTTTGGTTGAAAGAAAGCGCTCTTGTTTGTTGTAGATCTTCAAAGCATTCCAAATTTCACTGAAAGTAATAAAATATTTACCGAATACACCTAAAGAGCTCATGGAGAGATTTACGAAACTAACTTTCTAAAAGCTGGAATGTAAATCACGAATCAAAGAATGATATTTTTTGTATTTGTGAGAAGGATTTTTATCCAGGGTTGTTTCACACCCCACCGTTAATTCAAGTATGTACAACTGTTTTTGTGGGGTAACTAACAGCAAATCAGACCTCAAGGCATCTCCAGTTATAATGCATGGCGATAGGAATCAGGAGATATCAGCATTTATTATACAACATTCAAGGAATTTGAGAGAACCTGCTAAAAACTGTAATGCTGAGTTGTGTCGCCAAGTATATCGACCTTCCTGAAGGTACGTTTTGCAGCCGGCGACAGCATGAAGAAGGGTTTCTGGTTCAAAGCAGGAAGATCAAGAAGAAGATGGACTAAGTTTCCATTTAGATAGATTTTTACGAGTTGCAAGGGTATTATTCAAATAAAAATATTTTTGGGCAGCTTACTTTGAACTTCAGACCAAAACTTGTTATATTTTAAAGTTGCGTTATCAAACAGAAATGAGAAAATGGTACCTTGAGTAGTAAGATGATTTTGTAAACGCTCCTTTTGTTCTGTCTGCACAGCTTTCAGAACTTCTTTTGTATTTTTATAAATATCGTGTTGTATATTGGTACTATTGCTTGTGTTTTTCCACAATGTTCGGATATTATCATTTGGTGACAACTGCAGAGCGTTACGGGTGACAGTTTGGCACTGTAGAGGTTTTTCGGTAGGTAGCTGCAAGTTGAGTCCAAATTGATTTTTGGAAAGAATAATGGAGCTAAGAGTGGCATTTATAGGCAGGTCAAGCCACTGGCGTATGTATTTAGAGACCAGGTTGTCGAGATTTTCTGCCACCCAAGTTATAGAAACATTTGAAACAGTAAGGTAACCAGGAAACCTTTGGGAGGGCAAATTCACTATAGAGATGCAGTTTGTGTTTTGGATGGATAGGTAAAAAATCAATTTGTTTAAGACGATCTAGTAAAACAGACAGAAGCTTGGACTTGTGAGACTGATTGGTAATTTCAAAGCCATAGTAACGTCCGAGATACTTGAAGGCATTCCCCATGGCTACAGAAGGTACAGTTTCATTATTAACAAAAAGTTTAGATAGAAATTGAAGAAATCTTGCAGTGAATTTTTTGATACTGAATGTGGCACATTTATCAACCCTTATGATCATGTTGCCCCATTGACACCATCGAGAAAAACAGTTTAAAAGAAGCTGGTCTCTCTTTCCCCACTTGTAAGGACCGCAGCGTCATCTGCGAACTGAAACCAGTGTACAGGATTGAAAATGCGATCTTTCTTATCGTGAGGTGAAAAGCCAAGTTGGTTGTATTTTTCAGCCCTAAAATATTGAATGAATGTGTTAAAACACATATTAAAGAGTAGTGGACTAAGACAATCTCCTTGTAAAAGCCCACGACGAACTGTTATGGCTTCATTTGTAAAATGATCAGTGATAAATGCTGTTTTAAATTCAGTGTAAAGGCTGGTGATTGAAGACTTTTGCCAGGAATATAATGGTGATCAAGAACAGATGTTATTAGGTTATGATGAACTTCACCAAAAGCACTTTTTAGGTCTAAAATAGTAATGACTAAGGAGCGTTGATTAGTGCGAGTCTTGTTGATTACATGTGCCATCATTGCAGTATGTTCTAAAGTACCCGAGATTTTAAAAGTGAAGCCTTTTTAAATCTTGTGTTCAACGAAGTTATTTTCCTTCAGGTATTCAAATACTGAGTCACGCAAACATGATGTAAAAAACTTTTAATGAGACGGTTTCAAGAGTAATTGGTCGAAAGTTAGAAGGGTCATCGGTGTTACCCCTCTTGTGTATTAAAATCGTACAGGCTTTTTTCCATTCAGGAGGAACTTTGACAGAAATACTAATAATATGATTTTAATTATTTCTGTGAGGAAAGACCGTAGATAGGGACATCGTTTAAATAAAATTATGGATATTTTATCTACTGGGCATGGTGAGGGCAGACGACTTCATACGACGAATAACTGATGTGATTTTTTGATATGCTGGAGGATCAGTGCTGAAAGGGTGCTCGGGTTCGTTAAAAGACGGTATCCATGATGGAATTATAAAGTGTTTGTTAGGAATCGCTATGAAATTTCTTTTTCAAAGTATTGGGTGCAACAGACTTTTAAGAAGGTAGGAAGTATTGTAGAGCTCTTTTGCAGCACACGCTTTACGTAACCCCAAATGTTTTTGGAGATGAAGTTATCATGGTTAGATAGAGTGTGAATGTTATGAGAAGAAGTCAGTTCTTGGCGAAGCAAATGGGAAAAGTATTTGATTTTCATGACGGATGCGTTGCTTTTTTTTAAGTGATTTTAAGCCCATTTTGAATTGGTTAACGTTGCGGTCTTGATATTTTCTTTGGTACCCTTCGTCGAAGTTCTTATTTGTAGTGCCGTATGTACGTTTAAAGTGCTCATAAATCGAATCGTTCATCAATCTAATTACGGAGTCAAGCGTCGAAGGTTTCAACTCAACAGATGCAAAAACCGATTGAAAATGGCTATCAGCAATTTCCCATTGTTCACTTGACCTTGGGAGTCGTATTCTATCTTTAATTTCAGGCTGTTTTCCACTTGACAATACTATTGTTGTATCACCATTGTCTAAGATGTCTTCAGGTATTTGTTCAAACGTGTTTTCCCCAAAGCCTCTAATTACTATACAGTTCCGTTGATGAATTTTTAAACCTATCAATCCCTTACACACTTTTCCGCATGAACATTTAACCCCAGTTTTCACATTAGCGGTATAACTGTCTTTATTGTTTTTCCTAATCAATGGCAAGTTAATTTCTCCATTGGGACTGCAACTGTTTTCCTGCAACCGTCTTTTACATCTCCAGATATGGCGTCCAAGCGATTGAAATTCCTTTCCACAGAAACTACAAATCACAAATATTGTCAAAAAATATTGAAAACTCAACTCAAACATTTTCCAATAAAACCCTTGTGCAACGACGAGTCGATTGATATAAAATTGTACTTGTAATATTTTAAAAACTAGGCAAAAATTTTGTGGTTAAACGAGAGCCGTGTACAGAGACGTCTGCACACCACCACTCAAGAGCTATGAATAATAATAATAATAATAATAATAATAATAATAATAATAATAATAATAATAATACCTTAGGCTATGAGTAATAGCCCGGTGATTAGTAGTTCTAAAACTCTGCACAATATAAAGAAAAGAAATCAAAACATAATAATAATAATAAATGTCCTGGGTATTGACATTAAACTGCATCCGGTTGTGGAGTTTCGACGTGGGCGAATGAGGTTACCCTTTGCCACAACTACCTCCAGGTCACCCTTGGGCAAGGTGTAGTACCTGTTAGCTNGGTAATGATAATAATAATAATAATAATAATAATAATAATAATAATAATAATAATAATACCTTAGGCTATGAGTAATAGCCCGGTGATTAGTAGTTCTAAAACTCTGCACAATATAAAGAAAAGAAATCAAAACATAATAATAATAATAAATGTCCTGGGTATTGACATTAAACTGCATCCGGTTGTGGAGTTTCGACGTGGGCGAATGAGGTTACCCTTTGCCACAACTACCTCCAGGTCACCCTTGGGCAAGGTGTAGTACCTGTTAGCTCTCCCCGAGACCATGAAGTACCGGGTTGACGTCTGGGTGGGGGGTAAGTCTGTCGATCCGCGTGGACTAGAAATACCAGGTTGTGACTGTCGCAGTATATCTAACTCCCTATATCAAATGGAAACCAGAAATAAAAAGAAATTATGCCGCATCGCCCGTCGCTCGGATCAACAAGGGGCGCATGCCTCAGTGAGTGACCAGGCTGAGGATTTCGAAACATTTGCTACTAGGTCTACCTCTTCCCCAAACATTGGTCAGCACGGTCACCAGGAAGGGAAAAATCCCACCCCTGGCCCTGCTGGCTCACCACCAAAGAAAATTCAAAAGCCAAACAAAAAAAGATGGACCAGGGAAGAGTACAAGAAAGTAATGTATTGTTTCTATTACGCATTTGAAAAACCTCAAACAAGCAACACTGAGGACACTTTTATTACATGGTGCTCACGTAACAGCGAGAGTTACAAAATGGAGGGCTTAGACGCAAATAGTTTAGCAAAAGTAAGAAGATATATTATGCGCAGCAAGAAATTGACAGAGGTTGAAATTGTACAACTAAAGAAAACTGTTTTAAATGATACTCGAGAAAATAACCCGGAAGAGGAAGGGTGAGGAGGTTCACCTATGTGTTGTGAATGTAGATGCTAATGAAAATGTTTTTGGACAAGGTTTGGAGAATGGTGAAGAACGGGAACGGAGAGTTGAACCATGAGGAAATGATTGAGATGACAACAGAAATCTTAGAGGAATTGTCTATTGTCCAGCATACAGACATTAAGGATCGAGAGTCTTTATTGAAAATCCGTCATACCAACAAATACAGAAATACCATGGATGTTGACAATGCAGCCCTAAAACAACTTTTTAACGAAATAGGCCCAAATGTGACTGAAGTGAATGAGTTAATATATGCTGCAGGAAAAGTACTCCAGAAAAAGTGTGGTGTTAAACCTAAACGAAAGAAAAATAATGTACGAAAAGCAAGTAAACCTAAATGGCAAGTAAAAATTGATAAAGAAATTGGGAATCTTAGAAAAGAAATATCTTTGCTAGAAGAACTTCAAAAGGATAAAGATCTGGTAAGGCTAGAAAGGTATTGCGAAGGTATAAAATCGAAAGGGAAGAGCAAATACCAGCCATTAAGAAAGAACTAAAGCAAAAACTACAAGTTAAGGCTCAGCGAGTGCGAAGGTACGTTATACGGACTAAATTCTACAGACAAAATAAAATCTTTGAAACCGTCAGCAAAAAATTTTACAGAGAAATAGGAAAGTCAGACGTAAGTGTAAATGAAATACCATCAGAAGAACAAGTACGAGAATTGAGGAAAAATATTTGGGGAAAAAGAGAAAGGGCATAATGAAAACTCTGAATGGTTGAATAATTTCGAAAGCAATACAAAGGATATCCCTGAATAGGGATGGGAAGACATACAAGTCGAGGAAGTACGGAGAGCTCTTAAGAAAGCTCACAAGTGGAAATCACCAGGAAGTGATCAAATCTCGAATTTCTGGCTTAGCACCCTACAGTCAGCACATGAAAAACTAGCACTAAACTCCAACAAACTAACGACAGACTCAACAACAACACCCAAATAGTTTTGCCTAGGTACTAAATATCTCCCCCCCCCCCAAAAAAATAACGAAACAGCAAACCCAAAAAACTACCGCCCAATTACCTGCCTGTCGACCTCTTACAAACTCTTGACCTCAATTCTCACTGAAAGAATTTATTCACACATGGAAGATCACAATATATTCCCAATTGAACAGAAAGGTTGTCGGAAAGGATCGTATGCTTGCAAGGACCAACTGCTAATTAATAAATGTGTTGCACAATGGAGCAGACGAAAGATGTAGATTCTGGGGGAAAAGCTGGAAAAAATTGACCACCTTGTCTCAGGTTGCTCCGTCTTGACACCCAACGAGTAAAATAACCGCCACGACAGCATTGGTCAATATCTCCACTGGAAAATTCTCAATACTTTCTCCATAGAAACTAAAGCAACTGGTATGAACACCATCTATAACCAGTCACAGAAGGGGAAAATGTCACCATTCTCTGGGACTTTCCAGTCCATACTGTTCGGACGATATATGCAAACCGCTCAGACATTATTGTCAAGGACAAGAGCAATAACACCTGCTTACTCATTGATATTAATGTACCGTCCGATAAGAATGTTTCTGCTAAGGTTTTTGAGAAAGTATCCAAATACAAAGATCTGGAGAGTTGAACACTTATATAATACTTATAGAATACTATAAGTAATATAGAATACTTATAGAACACTTATAGAATCAGTGGGAGCTATAGATATAAAAACTTTAACATTTAATAATAATAGTCTAATTATTTAATTATTTAATAATGATATTTGATAATGATATTTAATTAATAAATAATTATTTAATTATTTAACAATTTGATAATAATTATTTTCTTTAAAAATACTCCCATTTAAAATAGGTAATAAATCGTTACACTAAAAAAGTTGACAATTTCTCTGAGCTACGTTTTGTGAGCAACGGTAAAGGGGAATCCTCTCTTACATTCTTTTAGTCTATTTCTTACTTCCAGCTCACGCATGTCCTCTCTACATGTTAGCACGAAGCTACTTTTTAGTCTACCTCATTTCCTCATCCCTGACCCTTCCATCTGAATCATACCTTTCTCTATTTAGACAGCTTCTCCTCTTACAGATTGTCCTAACGGGATGTTTTATATTCTGTATTCTTTCTAAGTTCCTGTATGTACACACGGAGCTTAGTTCTGCATTTTACACCTCACTTGCCTTTCTTTATTCTTCTTTATTGAAAGGATAAATTCAGTATCGTTTGGCTGACTTTATTTGGTAGCTGATACATTAATAATGGGCGGAGTTTAGAATTTGCATTAAACTACAGATGCCTGTCCCTTGGTTTACTAAAAGGAGGCTATCATTTTATTATGAGGTTAAAAGATATTTCTTGAATTTTTCTTCCAACAGATGTGTAATGATATACTTCGGAATACCTTTGTTTTCAGATATGGAAATTATGCTTTCTAAGGTTCCAGATTTGGTCAGTTAGCTTTACTTACAATGGTAGGGGAAATATCAATGAGAAGTTTTATTTTCAGATTATTGAACGAAGTGCTTTTTGGGAAGCAAAACGTTGTACCCATTTTCTCAGTATTTTTCAAAATTAGTCAGAAATGACATGTAATTGGAATGTTAAAATGTTAAAATTACGTTTATCGTAAAAAAGTTTGTCTCAGCCACTCATAATTACCTCAAAACATGGGATTAATATCCAATTTTCTTCAAATGAAATTCCGGGTAATGAGGGAAGACATCAGGAGTGCTTTATTTTGTTAGTCGTGTTTGCAGTTACTTCTGTCATTATGAATAATATTTTGTTTATTTTTTGGGGGTTTTGAGGTGACTTTTCCGCAGTAATTGAAGCTCGGATGGTGCCTTTAAGAGGGACTTCGTTTTGGCAGTGAGGAATTTCTTGGTTGGATGCCCTTTCTGACGCCCACTAATGGCTTTTTCTTTTGTAAAGT
>RDPX01000044.1:1023200-1033525 GCA_003991215.1 Morbakka virulenta | reverse complement strand
GAGTTGTAGGATTTTCTAAAGTTCTTTTTAATTTGAGAAAAGGTAGTTTTCCATGATGTTGAAGGATTTAGGAACATGTTGGTTATCAAGGTGCGTATCATGTTGTTCTGGCGGTCATTCCAAAATCTGCCTCCAATACATACACAATATCATCATTGTAATCCACAGCATTGTTGACAAAGTCTATTACATCTTAAGCTACAAGCAAGTAAAATCGTCTAATAGGAAGCGATTGGGACACTGCACAACCATACTGATTATATGTAGCCAAATAAATCAAGAAATTGGTCGGCTTATATTGGTCATAGTTGGAAACCAAGGGATTGTTGGCATCTGCAGGATGACGAAGAATTATAGAGCTTCCACCACTTATACCTTTCCCGACAAAACAATACATGTAAGGGACAATTAAAAGATCAAGTTTAATGTTAGTTTTTAAAAGATTATCTTAAAAATATCTTGTTTATACCGGCTAGAAAGGCGAACAGCTCTTCTTACTGGAGTGTTCTAGATATTGTACATGGAACATTACTGCTTTGAAGAAGAGCCCTATTTCAGGGAAGACCAATTTAATAAAATAGCTCTTGTTTACGCAATATTCCAGGCTGGAAAGCAAATAGAGTAACTTAGAGAAGGCTCTGTAGGATTTGGAATTATGTCTTAATTTATAAAACATAAGGAATAAGCTAAAACCCTTAGTTATGACATTTACGCTTTCTAACTTCCCAGGAACGATACATTTCAATGGTTTCAATATATGATATTACTTTTCAGGTAAGCAAAGAAATTATTCCACATTTTATGCAATTCCCCGTTTTTGTATTTTGTCAACTGCAATCAGCTTAGAGTTTATTCTCCTTTGAGATTTTTATTTGGGAAAAGAAAGAAAAAAATGAAAAATGTTTACCTTGGTGTTACCTTGTCAAAAGATTGACCCCTAGATTCTGAGGTACATCGAAGTTTCCACAAAGCATTAATAGTGAAATTAGGAGACAGGATCTGAGCATGTTAGGCATATTCAATACATGTGTTCTTACTTTACTGTTTATGTGTCAGAAACATAGGCAATGCGGAGAAGGTATTTAAAATTGTTTGTGAATTTTCCTCAGAATTATTGATACGGATACAGGTGGCAATGTGAGATACTACACAAGGATCTTTTGGTAAAGGCTGGCTTTGCTAACGTAGAAGCACTGATCTTGCCAAGTCAAGAGCAATATGTGGATAATTTTGTTGACATGGAGGATTACAGGACCCCAAACTAAGTTTTTTTATGGTGTATTTAAGAAAAAAGAAAAGGCCTTTGACACACACTGAAGAAAAGATATAAGAGCAGCGGGAAGAGATTCTTACAAATGTGCTGATTAGGGTTATTGAATCGGAGGACTTAAGTGTGTACAGAAATGCATGATTATAAGCGAGAGTTGTACAGAGTTTGAAAAAATAAGTAGATACAATGAAAATTTAAGTTCTAGCTTCGCAAGACATAGAGGAGGGTAACACATAGACTTAGATTAGTGAAACATGCTAGGGTCTTTCGTTTAAAGGATGGCTTTGTCAACCAAGTTTAAATTTTGGCGTTCATGTTGTATCTAATGCTCTTCTTCTTCACATCTTTAGTATAGACCATAATATACAGGTCCATTCCTGGTCACTAATGACAAATATTAGTGCAAAAGGTCCATATTCCAGCAATATTAAAGAATCATCAAAGATGGCAAGAAAAAACAGCTACTGTCAATGAAAACGACATAATATTAGGAGAAAGCAATCTCCTGTGAAGAGCATTTAAACCTTTTATATATATACTTACACTGAATAGAATTACATATGATGAGTATTCCGTTAATACTGGCATTCCTCAAGTTTCTAGTTTCTATTCGTGATCCAACTTTCTTACTTACTTACACCAAAAATCTTGGTAATTTGCTTCAGTTTATCAACATCTATGGTCACGAGACTACTCCATTCCCTGGAACTGATCACAAGGCAACTCAGCAGACATAAGTCAAGCTTCTGGAAATTTAGAATTTAACCTTCAGCTTGTCAGAGAATAGGGAAACAAGTGGCTGGTTTCTTTTATTGTGTCTAAAGTGTAATTGATGTCACTCAATAGAAAGCTAAACCACTCCCTTCACTATTCATAAGGTATCATTCTGATATTAATTCTGGGGAAGTCGCTTTTCTTCCTGAGGAATTTTCAGATGCTTGGTTTGTCATTTCCTCCAGATCTATTTTGGGGTTCCTTAATTCAATCAATTTGAAAGTCTGCTTCTAAAACGTTTGGTTCTTTATATCATGTTAGAGTTTACCCTACGCCTGAGACCATCTTATATCTATAAAAATCTACCATTTACCCTTGCATGGAGTACTGTTGCCATATCAATGTACTCCGTCATTTGGTCTTGATGTTCTTGATCGAATTCGTAGTGTTTGTAACTTGTTTTGCTGCTAATTTTAACCTTTACCTCGAAGACGGAGTGCTGCTTGTCTTGCTGGTTGGTACCAGCTCAGTTTGTTGCATCTCGCTTGACGTGTTCACCCTCACCCAGTTGTTGTCCTTCATCGTAATAAATCTTTCTATGATTACCGTTGTTTTGTCAATTTGATAGATATTTTTATTGTTTTCTTAGTGTGTTTTGCATTTTGCTGTTAAGTACAAGGACATGTAACCCTAACTACCAATCCTAAACTAGCAATCTAGTTTCTTTCTGTTTTATTACTTTATATAAAAATGAATATGTGCATATATAAATATATCTATCTATCTATCTATCTATCTATATATATATATATATATATATATAGTCTTTATACTTTGACCGATTTGAGTCATTGTGCTCCCAAATAAACCATGTCTACTCAGTTTTCAAACAGTTAAATGTCACTAGATTGTTTGGAATATGCTCTGGGAAAACCTCTTTGGGGATTTCGGAAAAAATAAAAACCCGAGATTAAGATGGTGTGGACTCATGTATAGGTATAAGCAAATGAATCAAAATTTGAAAAAGGAAGAGAAACAGTAATAGTAATGGTTGAAAATATGATATCTAAGAGGGAGAAAGAAATATAATTTGGAAATATGAGGAAATAAGAAGATTACGTATAAATGACACTTCCAGTTGATCACAGGTTTCAATTTTATTAATTAGAGTAGGAAATAATTCTAGCAAAACAAAAATCCTTTTAACTATTTGAATAGTAAATAATCAAATTTAGCAAATGCTTGAAACAAAATGCTTTGTTCTTAAAATGCAATTATTGAGCAGCTAGTGAAAGAGTAGACTCTGTCAACCAACAAAATTAGAAAAATATTTTTGAGAAATACAAATTTGAAAAATGAGAAGAGACCAGCTCTTACACAACGGGGTATAAAAAGCCAAAAATTAGGTGATTTCTTAAGCATTTTTTATCATAATATTTGTGTTTTTGTAAGTAAATGGTTTAGTTATATGTGATGGATTCATTATAAGAATTTATATATTGTTTTCTTTATTCTGTATAGCACAGAAAGTAATTGATGTGGTAAGCTTTAATACATCAATCATTTAGTACATCACTGGGTTTTTACTGTATATATCTCTTACAAACCTTACACATTACACACATTGACTGACAATTTGAAACTGTGTGTGTTTGATTGTTGTCTTTCCTATCAGCAGTAAAACCACTTATCACATGATTGTCCTTATGTATTGTTACGTCAAATAATATTCTACATAATGGACAATTTTTATTACCTCGGTACTGAGTTTTGGACCATACAGTATTTACACAATCTTTATTTAAAGAATCTCTAGCTGCCTTTTTATCTTGATGTGTGTATCTATCTATTTTTCTTAAAATATAATTTTACCCATCACCTTTTAAGAGCCATTCATCCCCTTTAGTGTGTTCAAATAGCTGCACATTTTTTAGATCCATTGCTCTTGTTATAGCCGTCCAACTGAAATATCTATCCACATTGCAGTCAAAAAATGTCATTTCACTGATACTGATACCTTGAATACTGTCACATGTGCTATCGTATGGAAATTTGAAGTGTTTTTCTAGTTTATCTATTGTTAATGTTATTTAAATATTTTCTACTGGATCAAGGATTGTATAGTATTTTTATCAACCGATTCAATGAAATAGTTATAATTTACATATAATCTAATGTGTGATGTTTTCATGATTTACATACTAGTTCTAATCCTTTATGGAATCCATTTTTCTTTGTTATATTTTCAGAGATAGAATTGTTTATTTAATTGCATCTAAAATTAGAGAGACATATTTTTTTGTTGCCTTTACTGATTCAAGTTTATCTATTACTTGAAAATAGCAATTTTAAAAATTATTTATTGGGTTATCATCAGACTAAATATGTCTTTTTTTAAGACTATGCAACATTACCATATCTGATTCATGTTTTATCCTCTTGTTTATCAGTTTCAGTATTATTTGATCTGGAAATATTTAATTGAGATAAAATAACTGATAATCATTTTTATCTTTGACATTATTACAATCAAAGATCAATGGTTTTCTTTCGCAATGTCACTTGTACAATGGAATAGTTTATCTTTGTTATTAACAATGAACATTTTTATTAAATATAATTGTGTAAGATTAAATAAAAGGATCTCATCAAATACTATTGTCTTGTATTCACTAATATCATATTTCTTCATTTTTCTACACTGATCATCATCAATACCAATTGCTAATAATTTCTTCAATGTTACTGTATCATATCAATCTTTTCTAAATTATTGTATGGTGAAGTAATTAGATCCTCTTTATTATATTTGCAAGCGGTAGTTTTACTCATACCAGGTAATAATCCTTTAACAAAAATATTATTATATTCCATTACTTTTTATCAATTTTATGTGTTTAATAACAATTTTTATAGGGGTAATTCATTACCATTTTTTTGTTTGTTAAATACTTATCAAAATCAAATTTTAAGCTTCCAATTTCATTTGATGGGTTAAATATTTTCTTTATTAGTTTTATATTTTTTAATTGTTACTAATTAGTAATAAGTTTGTTTTTATGTCATGCAATTTGATATTTTATCTTAATTGCTTTTATGTTTTGTAATTTTGTAACGATGTGGTTTAAAATATCATCCCTTTAATAGGTAGAAAACCATTTATTAATTAATTTTCTCCAAAATTTGTAATATCAGTGTTCTTAATTTATATTTTATAGGTAGTTGTTATTTCACCATCTTTTTTATTATTTTCTTTTTCAGAAATAGTTTTCTCTTCATTGATTGAAATTATATTTCCTTCACCTAAATTTCTTTGGGATGTATGAGGGGACATAGAAGATTAGCACCTTTGCCAACCATGAGCTGCATCTTCGGATGGATGGACGCATTGGTACCTTCTCCCTGTCCTTAACTCTCACTACTGGCTCCTCGTAGTTACCAGTGCACGATAACGGCCACATCCCAACTCTGCATCTCAGCTGGCGTACCAAACGTAGTGAGGGGTTGCCGCTCTGGCAATTCGGGTAGTGCAGCCTCCAAGTGCACAGAGACTGGAGTGGTAGTAAACACTAGCATGACAGCAGGATGCCTGGGACATCCGGGGCAATAGCTCGATAGGGCACGCTTATGCACCTTAGTAAGCAGTGGCCAGCCATTCCCGGAGAGGAGATGAGCACCACTGGGAATAACGCTCTTCGAAACTTGTAGCGTGATGACAGCAACAACCAACTCTAACCACATACCGGATCGGCCGTTGCATGGGTCACCAACAACCGCGCCCTCTTCTACTGCTCCCCAGGGCAGGGGTGTTAAGTGTGCTACTGGAGAGCAATCTAACATTGCAAAACAGACGATCGTTATCGGACACTGAAACGTAAGATCACTCTATGCGACAGGAAAATTAAAAGAACTAACGTATGAGCTGGAAAACTACAGATGGCACATTTTAGGACTCTCAGAAATGAGGTGGAATGGGATTGGTGAACACACAACAGAAGAGGGTCATAAACTTTGGTATAGTGGTGAAGATGACCATCAGAAAGGAGTAGGGATATTAGTGAACAAAGCTATCAAGTCTTTAGTCCTTGAATGCAAACCTATTTCAAGCAGATGTATAATACTTCAAATCAGTGCCAAGCCTCGCAATTTGACCATCATCCAAGTCTACGCCCCCACACGCGACCAAAGCGAAGATGAAATCGAAGAATTCTATCAAGAAATAGAAGAAGCTATCAGTGTGGTGCCAAGGAAAGACATACTGATAGTACAGGGAGGTTGGAATGCAAAAGTTGGGGGAGCTACGACGAGTAGAAAGGAACTGTTGGAAAACATGTGCTAGGTGAAACTAACAGCAGAGGAATCAGACTATTACAGTTTGCCAAAAAAACAACCTGGTGATTGCCAACACACTATACTCTCACAAGCCATCACGAATGACCACATGGCACTCTCCAGGCAATCTATACCACACCAGATCGATTTCTCTTTAATCAGAAAGTCCTATCAATCATTAGTCAACCTAGTTAAAACCCGTACATATCCTGGTGCTTGTATCCACAGTGACTATGACTTGGTTCTGATGACCATGAAGCTAAAATTGAAGAAGATGCAAAGCCAACCAAAAGTGAGAATAAAATTCGACTTGGGTCGGCTGAAAGATCCCGAAGTGTTAAAGTCATTTCAGGCCCAGCTGGGAGGAAAATTTGCTCCCCTTCTGCTATTAGATGAAGCCCCACAAGAGCTAACTGACATATTCACCGAGAGAGTCTTCAAAACTGCAGAGGAAACGTTAGTCAGATGAAAGCCAGTCCGACAACCTTGGGTGACAGAGGAAGGACTGAGAAGTCGCGATAAACGAAGAAAACTAAAAAGTAAGCGACATCGCAGCAGAACAACAGAAGAAGAATTCAAACAGAGCAATAAACAGGTGAGAAAACTTTTGAGAGAGGCCAAAGATGCATGGATCAACAGGCAATGCGAGGAAATCGAGAACTGCATTAAAAGAAACAACTCAAAACAAGCATATGACACCGTAAAGAAACTGAAGGAAAAATCAGGCCAAAAAGCAAGTGTCATTAACAACAAAGAAGGGAAATTTTTGACAAAACAGGAAGAAGTCTGTGAAAGATGGAGAGAATATTCCGAAGACTTGTACACCACTGACTTAGGTGCAAACGAGGATGCACTGGGAATCAGTCAGTCAAATGAAGAAGTTGAACCTGAGATCCTGGAATCAGAAGTTGAAGCAGCTATAAGAGCACTGCGGCCCAACAAGTCCCCAGGGATTGATAATATACCTAGTGAATTATTGCAGGCAGGAATGTGTGAAGTAACTCCTTTACTCACAAAGATCTGCAACCGGATCCTAAGAACAAAGCAATGGCCGAAAGAATGGGTGCAAAGCATCATGATTCCACTCCACAAAAAGGGAAACGCGAAAGAATGCTCCAATTATCGCACGATCAGCTTGATTAGTCACCCAAGCAAAGTCCTACTGAAAGTACTACTTAGCAGACTGCAGCCAAGAATTGAGTCTATCCTTAGTGATGAGCAGGCTGGTTTCCGCCCAGGACGCAGTACTGTAGAACAGATATTCAATCTTCGAGTGCTCATAGAAAAACATATCGAACATGGCCTAGCAGTTTTTGTCAATTTTATCGACTTTAAGAAAGCTTTCGATTGTGTTTGGCACGAAGCACTGTGGAACACAATGTCAAAGAACGGCATCTCCCAAGACATAGTACACCTAGTTGCTGCGTTATATTCTCAAGCTGAAAGTGTCATTGCAATCGAAGGTCAACACAGCTTGCCTTTCAGACCAACCGTCGGCGTAACACAAGGCTGCCTACTGTCAACCAGTCTATTCAATGTCCACCTAGAACAAATAACGACAGGCGCACTGTAAGATTTCGAAGGCACTATAAAAATCGGAGGAAAGCACGTCGATAATCTGCGCTCTGCGGACGATATCGCATTACTAGCAGGTACCGCAGAAGAATTGCAAATACTCTCAGACCGTGTTGATAGAGCTGCAAAAGAGGTAGGAATGTTAATAAGCGCCGAAAAGAGAAAAATTACGGTATTTGACAATGACAATAAGAATGAACCGATAGTGAAGTTGAATTTAGAAAAAATAGAAGTTGTGAATGCTTTCAAGTACCTGTGCTGTACAATGACATCAGACGGAAAGTCCACCAAGGAGCTCGAAGTAAGGATCGCCCGTTCTATCAATTCTCTAACATAACACCAGAAAATATGGAAAAGTAAAGCAATCAACCTGAAGACAAAGATACGATTCATGAGAAGCATGGTTCTATCTTGTTTTCTATATGGGTGCGAAAGTTGGACCTTGACACCACAAATAGAGAAGAAAATAAGAAGCCATGAACTGCGATGTTACAGACGACTACTCCGAATTTCATATACAGCGCATGGGACAAACGAGTCGGTGGTGGAGGAAGTCAAGTGTCACGTAGGCCAAATCGAACACTTCACAGAAATGGTAAAAAAGCGAAAATTAAAATGGTTTAGGCATATAGCAAGGAGCAATAGCTTGCCGAACACCATATTTCAAGGAATGATAGAAGGCATAAGACCGAGAGGAAGACCCAGAGCGATGTGGAAAGATGACATATAGGATAAAAAATATACATGAGCTACGGCTGCTGGCAAAGGACCGGAAGACGTGGCGATCCCTGGTGCATGCTGTGTCGCGCGACGAGCCCCTACGATCGCAGCGGTCAAGGGATAGGTGAGGTGAGTTGTAGTCATTTTTTTTTGACAATCAGCATTGATAACACCAAGGTAATGAAAACTTCTGTGTCTGATGAGCTTTACTTAGAGTCTGACATTTTCGTTAATGGAAAAAGGCTTGAAGTTGTCAAGCATTTTGTTTACCCGGGCAATGCTTTCTCAAATGATGGCTCTCTTAATTTTGAGATCAAGAAAAAGGATCTGCCAAGCTTCAGGGTTTTATGGCAAATTAGAAGACAGAGTTTAGTCTAATGGTGATCTCATCCTAAAAACTAAACTTTCTGTATATGAGACCTGTGTGTTGGCCACTCTTTTTTATGCCTCAGGGACAAGGATTTTGTATCAGTAACAAATTAAGCTGCTTGAGAGATTTCACCATCATTGTCTCAGGCACATTCTTCAAATCAAGTTGGGGAGTCATACCTCCAGTGATGTGCTAGGGAAACATGGACCAGGAAAAGAAACTGAAAGAGGAGAAAGATTTGTTCAGTGGTGTGCATTGAATGGGCAGATTATCACAAATAAATGATTTGATGAACATCTAAGGAGATTTTGGACATGGAGAAGTGCAGGAAGTGATATAAAGAAGCAAGTTGAGTACTGAAATGTGAACATCTCTGCCAGGCAGTTCATTGCAAAATGTAAAGAATAGCATCTCCCTCTTTGTCCAAAATTTGAAGACTTAACCAAGGCTCTCTCGTGATGGTCAATCATGATGCTCTCTGGAAAGTGCTTTGGCAAATATGGTTGCACACCTGCATTTGTTGATAAAATTAGACAGTTAACATCATTCTATGAAAGCTCGTGTAATTTTAATGGTCAGTTATCAGAACTCTATTTTCATTTCTATTTTCCTGTGGTATGCTTTTCATGACTGTAATATAAGAGTTTATTTCAGATTTAGAACAAATGGTTTAGTGTTCAACTCAAGGAGATTCCAAGCCAATGCTCTTGTATGGGAAAGGTTTGTTAGGGAGCTCCTGTATGTACAAAACTGCACCTGAGGTCTTGTTGCTCATTCTGTTGATGACATGAAGTCTGTCATAGATCAATTTGGTGATGCATGTAGTCATTTTTGGGATATATGGGGAGCATAGAAGGTTAGCACCTTTGCCAACCATCAGCCGCATCTTCGGATGGATGGACGCATTGGTACCTTCTCCCTGTCCTCAACTCTCACTACTGGCTCCTCGTAGTTACCAGTGCACGGTAACGGCCACATCCCGGCTCTGCGTCTCAGCTGGCGTACCAAACGTAATGAGGGGTTGCCGCTCTGGCAATTGGGATAGTGCAGCCTCCAAGTGCACAGAAATTGGAGTGGTAGTAAACACTAGCATGACAGCAGGATGCCTGGGACATCCGGGGCAATAGCTCGATAGGGCACGCTTATGCACCTTAGTAAGCAGTGGCCAGCCATTTCCGGAGAGGAGATGAGCACCACTGGGAATAATGCTCTTCGAAACTTCTAGCGTGATGACAGCAACAACCAACTCTAACCACATACCGGATCGGCCGTTGCATGGGTCACCAACAACCGCGCCCTCTTCTACTGCTCCCCAGGGCAGGGGTGTTAAGTGTGCTACTGGAG
>RDPX01000044.1:1010452-1020888 GCA_003991215.1 Morbakka virulenta | reverse complement strand
CCTGTCAAGAGCATCGTCCTTCTGCAGGCCACACACTTGCAGGTCCTTTTTGATGGTAACCTCCCACCTATGTTTTGGTCTACCTCGCTTCCATTTGCCACTCATCTGCCTCTCATAAGATCTTCTCAAGTCAGAGTCCTCTTCCCTATGGGTCACGTGTCCAAACCACTCCAGACATTTCTTCCTCATTAACTCTGTGACCGATGGTATTCCTACTTCTTTCCTGATGTCCTCATTCCTTCTGTGCTCTTCAAGACTGATCTGTAGACAATACCTTATCATTCTCAATTCACAGGTCCTGATCTTATTCTCCGTTATTGGCCAGCTCTCACATCCATACATCAACGCAGGGGGAATGACTGTTGTATAAATCCGTACCTAGAGTTTCTTCGGGATCTTCTTGTCACACAGGACACCAGATAACTCTCTCCACTTGCTCCAAGCCTTGCTGATGCGCAGCTCCACCTCAGCGCGACAACCTCTGTCCTGGTGCAAGGTAGTGCCAAGGTACTTAAAGGATGTGCACTGAGTCAGATCTGTCATCTGGGTTGACCCACACTGTCTCATCTTGATGCCCTTCTGTGTCGTCGGTAGGGGTAGGTGTTCTGTCTTCGCTTTGCTGATCTTTAAGCCAACACCTTCCAGCTTACTCCTCCAGAATTCCAGCTTCTCCTCCAACTCTCTCTCACTCTTACTGCTTATTGCTAAGTCATCAGCAAAGACAATTGATTATCCTGTATAAATTTCGTAAATAATAATAATAATAATATATAGTCATTTATTATTTCTTTGTCCATTTCTCCAAGATGTGCATCATCAATTATTTTGGCTAGAAAATCAATTTCATCTTTTATTCAGGATAATCGTATATTCTTTTTCTTAAGTAGTCCAAATATTTAAATTATATTTTGTTATTTAAAAATTATCTTTTAATATATAAAATACATTGTTTTTTAATGATCTATGAAAGCAACTTTTATATTTTCTGGTAATTTTTTATTTTCAAGAAGCCTTCTAAAAAGTAATATATTTGCTGTTTGTTTGTTTTCATGCCTCTTGATGTGATTTAAGATAAAATATTTGTATGTATCTATCATCAATACATTTTGACATTTTATCTATGTTCATATCTATATTATAGCTAGATTTTTCTGAGTTTATATATATATATATAGAGAGAGTTTATACTTATACTATATATAGATATAATTTAAAACATTAATTTGAAACAAATTTATTTCATAAATTATATAAAGAGATATATTGTATTAAACTATTTCAGTAAAATGTCGATAAAATAATGTATTTATTATGTTCATCCACAATATGAATTTTATGCTTCTAATGGATTTGGCGATATTATAAACATTGTTAAAGACAATTATAAATAATGCTAGATATCAACTATGTTCTGTTAAAAATATTCTCAATAAAGTTTTAAATCATATCTAATATTTAGATTTGTTTGAGAATGTCTTAATAGAGTTGTTACTTCTAATAATGTTATTGACCATATAGATAATGAGAAAACAAATAATACCTTGTGTAACCTTCAACTATTAACTCATCAACAGAATTGTAAAAATAGTCCATAATATATGGATTATACTTTTAAAGGATATAACCATCAAAGAAAACATTTCGTGAAAGCAATAAATTGTAGCAATAATAGAATAACCTATTATAAGAATTTATACAGCACAGGGCAACATCTTAATATTAACCGTGGTCTTGTAAAGACGGTTAGTAAAAACCATCGCAATGTATATAAAACCGCAAAACGTAGAAAAGATAATTGTTATTACAAATTTGAATAAATCATAAACAGAGATTATACTTGTTGAATACATTCAATCATCTTAACAAAAAAACACAACAAAATAAATAAACGCAAAATTAAAGCTGGTAAAAATGGCATATAATGAATTCATATGTTAAATATGTGATAAAAAATATAGAAATTCTTACAGATAGTTTCACAATAAATCATTTAGTAAATAGCCAGTAACAGTAATGATTTTGGCTGTAAAATAACAAACCAAATATGAAATATATTAATTCGAAATATTATGTATTAGAGATTTTAATAAAATTATATCTTAATGTTCTTTTAAGACGCTTGTTTTCATTTTTTAAATCAACCAATTTTTATGAAATCAATCAATATATTTTCATCTAGGTCATAACGACTTATATTATAGTAATCTGATACACAATTTCTAATATACGAGTAGGTATTTGAAGTTGATAACACTTACAAATCAATGTTTTGTATTTTTTGTCTATCTCATTACTTACTTTATTCATATTTTTCAAATGTAATTAAACTTTTTAAACTTTTTCCCATCACCTTCATAGTATTAGAAAGTAATATCTCTTTAAACCACTTTTATATTTTCTTTAATTCTTCTATCGGTCCCCAAGAATTAAAACTATCATCGTATCCCATCCACTTCTCCAATGCTCGATATCTCTAATATTCTCTACGATTTATTTTGTCAATTCTAAATACCTCTTGGTTAGCCTTTAACAGCTCTTTTTCATAAAAACGTCCATTTATTTCCTTGTTATTAAAACCCTTTATTGTGTAAGTGATGGGATTAGTGTGTTGGACCTTATCTCTCTATATATAAGAGTGAGTATTTTTGTCTGTCAGTCTGTTTGAAGTAAATTTATGAGAAAACTACTAAACCTGGGAAGCTGAAATCTGGAGTGTGAGTCTATCTTTACCCGAAGGGGTATCTGAGATATAAAAGGGTGACCTCCGAGGACACCCAGCCCCATTAGGGTATATTTTGGGTCATTGGGTGGTGGTCAATCGCATTTTCAAGGTGAAGGAGGCCTCCAGTCAAAAGTTTGAATAAAAATTAAAAATATAAAAGTTTCAAGATTATTTTTAAAAAATAAATTCCAAAGCAAAAGTAAAACAATATTAAAACTTTTTTTTAATGAAGAAAGTTTATTTACTATAAAGTAATCTCCTTGACCTTACAAGTCCTCGGTAGTATTAGGGTGGGTATCCCGCCTGTCACGCAAGAGACCAGGTTTCGATTTCCCGCCGGTGAGGATTTTCTTTTTTGTTTTTTTTAATCTTCTTTTTTTGCCAATGTATTACCATAGCAATTTTTTATTTTAAGTTTTAACATTATCTTTCGTAAGATTACCAAAGTTTAAATTACCTATAGTTTTTATACCACGCCCCAATTATCAAGGTAGTTGCAGTTCTTTGAACTGAGATGGTCTACCATCACATTTCTAATCTAGCAATAACTTACAATTATCTTGATAGGGCCTTTTTAGCCTACTAAATAGGATTTCTTTACCCGAGCAATGCCGGACACCTCTGCTAAATCTGAGTTAGGTGTATAACCCTATTATCCTTGATTCTTTCTTTTAAACTTAAATATTCGAACTTTATAATTAATATTGAATTTTCCATTCTGTTTCACTCCTTTCACATTACCATATCAATTATTGTAAATGTCTTTTTACTTTCTTCTTTTTACTTGCTTCTACAGGTGTCATTTTTATCAAAAAGTGCGAAGTGTTGTTTTATTGCTTTATCAGTTGCATAACTAAATACCGTAAGTTGTGAACTGCTGCCACATTTCGTTCTTCATTGTTAGGCTCCATTGTTCAAACACTGATGACTTTTCCTCATTCTCGATTTGATATATCTTTACACTATGTTTCTTCACCAATTCCTTCAAACTTTTGTTATTAAATTCTTTACCCTTGTTCACCCATTATTACTGTGATTTTTCACATGGCATCAATATTGCTTTAAAGGCATTCATAACAGCTTCACCTCTCTTATCCTGCAAATTTGTAATCCAAACATTTCCTGAATACATCAATAACATTAGTGGATACAAATGACCTTTATTCCATCTACTAAATTGTTGCAGATCAACAAGATTTGCAGCAAAATCTCCTTGGCACTATTCACAAAAACTTTCTGCCGAGTGAATTTTCTTTATATAGGTTTTTGAAGCTCATTTGCTAATTCTGTTTGCCAGTCTTCTTACCTTTTTTGACCTATTTTCACAAATTCTTAATTTTTGCTTTGTATTAATATTTCTGTCTACCAAACCCCATATGGGTATCTTGTTGTAAGGAATCATATCTAGTGATTCAAATATTTTATTATCGCACTCTCCTTTATTTTTTTCCATATCATAACAAATACCGTGATATACTGTTATTTTTCCAACGTTATCGTAAGGCTGAACATGGCATTTTGTTGCCTCACCAATATTTTTATAGAAATATTTTTATAATCCAGGTACCAAACAATCCTTTGGTTTTGGTAGCTTCCCAATGGCCTTATGAGTATAAATTACATCACCTCTTATATCTTGCATAACAAATCTGCTCTTTTTTTATCCACTGACTGAACAAGTTGACCTAAGCATCAATTTACCGTCAACGGTTCTTTCATAACCGTCATTGAAATTACGAGTTTGTTTTATGTATTTTTGCACAATAGGGTGTGGCCTTAATATATTATTTAGTTAATTACTTTCATTGAAATTCTTCTTACAGCTCTTTTTCTTCTTATCGAGAAACAGAAATTTATACCGTCCTAGTTTGTTGAAATTATCAGGATTAATATTATTTTCCTTAACAATACGTCGAGGGTGATTTTTTTTGTTGGTTTATACAATATCATATGAGAACAATTTTGTCTCCGTTTTTGAGGAAGATCAAAATAGCTTTGAGTTATACATATTGCACTAATATTATGCTGTCTTCCATCTGTAAAATATCTTAGATTGAAACTTATCAGCAGCATTAATAAGATCATGAAACAGAATGACCTTTCGATTGTTTTCTGGGTATTCAGACGTCTCTTATTATTATTAACATTATTATTATTATTATTATTATGATTATAAATAATCTTTATCCAGGATAAACATTTCAATGTTATCTACATTACTATTAATATTGTCCTGCTAAGGTGTAGAAAAATAAAAATATTGTTAGAAATAATGTAAAAATTTTTATACATAGAAAATTAAATAAGCTAAAATATATTTATTTATCTGCACTTTAAAATGATCAGTTACAATTCTTCTGTAGATATTAATACGGTCAACTTGACGGTGTTTAATGGGCAAGCCATTGTAAATTTTTACACCCATAGAAGGAAAGCCAGATTTTCTAAGTTGCAGTTTCACCTTTGGAATTTGCAACAAATACCCATTATTCCTTGTACCCATACTATGTTCCCTGACAGAAAACAACCTTGAAAATTTTCACAGGTTTCCCTTATCAGACATTTCTTAACTAAGAGGAAAGAGTATCTCTTAAAGTCAGTAGATATAGGAGATTGCTTTTTGCCATTTATTTTACATTTTCTATTATCCAATGATGAAAGTTTTGCAAGCTGCGTGTTGGTGAGGTTTACGTTTGTTGAGCAGCTATACAGAAGAACTGGTAAAAGAATACCTTAACAAGGTAAACTCGATTTCAATGATCATAATAATCGCAACATTCCACACATTTTCTTGTATTGACACCTAAAGTCCCTAAAAAATGTCATTGTCTGGTCTAACACCGTCCCCAGTTATTTGCACTCGTTCGTAGATGCGATAGGTTGAGATCTTTAGTTTAAGTTCAGTAAATGAGAGTTCTAACTTAGCCTTTTTCCTGTTCCGAAGACGATAGATTATGCACAATTTGAAATTTTTCTTGAAGGTTTTATTCACCATGTGAAACACTCACAACAGATTCCTGCAGTCAGAAATAAAAAACTACATATTTTAAAAAAGTAGTTGTTGTAGGAAATATTTTTATTGTATCATGATGTGTTGGATATTGGAAAGAGAAGAAAAATGTTCTGCATTGAAACATTGTTTCATCTTTTTATGAACTTTGGTCATAGTTCCTTTGCACTATGTACCAGGTATTTTTCATGTATTATGCAATATGAATGGAAATATGCACCTCCTCTTTCATTAATGCTGATACCTTGGACTTATTTTCACTTCATATCTGGTTTTTAAACATTGTTTCCCACCAAAACTAAAAAAGGGGCAATAACAACTCTAGTATCACTACTATGAATCAAAATACTACTAACAGTGTCTAACAGTATTAAATAATTCTAAGCAAATAAATTAAATAACCAAGGCATTATTATTAGTGCAGTTGGTTGTTACAATGGACATGCCATGTAACTATGTCTACTGCCGATTTGTAACAACAAACAGCAAAAAGTATTAATCCACTTAAACAGAGCAATATACCATTTCATAAGCTGTCTAGTTAATCATTTCAATATTGAAGTCGTGTAATTCAAAAGACAGGTAGATGGTTTACAACAGTAGTATTAAACAAGGATTTTCACTATTGATTATTATATAGAACATAACTTATTTTCTTGTCAGTGTTACATTGCAGATATCATTGGGGTGTGACATTGAAAGACGTCACTGAAAATGTCACTTTCAGAAAATTAATGGACAAAACAATAGTTGATTGTCATGATAATGTTGGTTTTTACATCTTTCATTGTTTTTGTTACTAGCAGACATACACAACAAACTTTCCTTTTCTCAAAATAGGCTAAAATCACTCCTTGGATATTTGACAAAAGATCATTCTACTGAAAAACAATAATTTTGGTTGTTACTTTTGGATGTACCTTTTAGTGTGGAACACATTTTCCCTGGTAATAGTAATATACTTGCACTTCTTAAAATAAAGGCTATTACTAGAATATTATTGTTGCTTATGCACAATAAAGTCATTGATTTTGACCAGAAGTGAGCAGATGTATGTAATTGAAAACAAATATTGGTCACAATTTTGAAAATGCTTGCTTGACAACTGACAACTCACTGTTATTTCCTTAAAATCTTTCAAATTTGCATACTATTTCACCTAATTTTGACATGTGAGTATTTTATTTTTATACACCCATTGTTTAATCAGTGTATTAGACTTGCACTTTCTCATGCTCATGCACTTTCACCATACTCCAGTGTACAGGTCCTGCAACACAGTTGTGTCTCCCTTTGTATTATTATTATTATTGTTATTATGTTATTATTATTATCATAAATAATCTTTATCCAGAATAAACATTTCAATGCTATGTACATTGCTATTAACATGTGACCTGCTAAGATATAGTTAAATAAAATATTGTTCGAAATAATGTAAAACTTTATATACATAAAAAATTAAATAAGCTATAAAATAACTATACGTAACATTTATTTATCTATACTAAAATTATCAGTTACGATTCTACTAAATTGCTAATTATGTCAACTTGATGATGTTCAATGGGCAAGCCGTTTTTACACCCATAGAACATTCAGTGTTCCATCTTCAAATACAGGATAACCCACATCTTAAATTATTTTATCTATTAAATTCAAGTCCTTTTTATTTTATCATAAAAGACTAATTTTTTTTGTTTAACAAATGCTTTACGTTTTACAAAAGGAATTTTAACCATATTCAAGCAATTTATACTCCTCATTTAAGAAGTCATTTTGGCAAATATATATATATATATATATATATTCAATCTGCAGACAGTACCGTTTCGCCCTTTGTAGGCTCATCAGTGTAGCACAGAGCTTGTAAGACATAACTTTTTGGCCATGTTGCCGGAGCAAACACAGCCTAAAGAGTTATCTTTTCTCATGATGTGACTAAAAAATCTGAACCTTTGCTTTACTGTGCATCCTTCCAGAGATATATTTGGTTTTTTCCTCTAAATGACGGATTTTATTGGTTTCCCTTCTTGTCCATGGAATCTTAAAAACTCGCCTGCAACACCATAGCTCGAAAACATTTATGCGCTTTCTGTCTTGTTTCTTGATTGTCCAGCTTTCACATCCATACATGGCTAAGGGGAATATCATAGTTTCAACTATTCTGATCTTGGTCTTCCTTGTGATGTCGTTACTTTTTATACTTTTGATTTTGTTCAGATTTGACAAAGCAGCTCTCGCCATACCCAGCCTCCTCCTGATTTCATCAGATGATCCTCCCTCTTTATTTATCATACTTCCCAAGAAGTTGAAAGATTCTACCACCTCGATCTCTTCTCCATCTATCACGAATTTTGTAGTTCCACCCGTCGTCATGACTTTAGTCTTTTTGATATTCAAATACAGTACAGCCTGTGCACTTGTTATCTTAACGTTCCTCAGTAAACACTTCAGGTCATCCACATTTTCCGCCATGAGGGTGGTATCGTCGGTATATCGCAGGTTGTTAATGCATCTTCCAGCTATCTTTATTTCAAATTATTCCTCTTCTAGATGGGCCGAACGCATGATGGCCTCTGCATACAAGTTGAACAGGAGGTATAGGGAAAGTATACAGCCTTGTATTACTCCCTTTCCTATGCTTAACCAGTCGGTATTACCATGGTTTGTTCTCACTGTAGCTTGGCTGTCATACAGACTCCTCATGAGTAATATGAGATGCTCTGGAATACCCATGTTTTTCAGTACATTCCAGAATCGATGGTAATCAAAGCAGTCGAAATATGCTTGACAGTGATCATCAAACTGATTTAGCGTTTTTTCAGTCACCATATCCTATCATTTTTTTAAATCTTGCTCATCATGACCAGACTTTAGATAACTTTTTTCAGTTATCATTAAGATATAGTTCGTCAGAGACTCCAATAGTTAATTCTGTTATGTATGCTCTTATGTCATATAATAAAGAACTGAAAATTGATGTTCTTAGTAATAATGCAGTTATTAAAGCTTTAATGTATATCATAAATCATACATATTTTATGAAATATTTCTCACTGAATTATATACATGAGAGAATATTATAAATATAGTGAACCCCACCTATTAAAAAGACAAACAGATCGTATAGAAAAGGTTAAACTTGCAAACAAGGAGATTGACCTTAAAATGTCAAAGATTGGGATTGAACATATTGTTAAAAAGGATGGATCACTGTTTTCTAGCTTGATGTAACTTAGTATTAAACTTCTACCAATGGCTATAAAACTAGCTACTAAAGCTCTTCCTGGATTAGCAAATAATACTTTGTAGAGTCTTTTTAGTTTTGAAATAATAGAGAAATTGCTTGAAAAAGTGTCAGACCAGATAAGTGGTTATCTGATTTCCAAAACCAAGGTCAACCAACTTGCTTCCATATGTATCTCCTTTAATAAAAACACAAATGGAAGAGCTTATTAAAGCAATTGAAAATGGAGCTGATTATTTGATTAAACCAACGCAAAAACAAATGACTGGTGGTCTTCCTAGTGGTTTCTTAAATAGTATTGCTGTTTCGTTACTCTTAAAACCTTTAGCATGTAATGGATTGAGGAATCGAACCGACCTGCATTTGATAAGTTAGTACCTTATGAAAAGTCAAAAAGAAGAACTTAAAAAATGCTTGGGAAGGGATCGCTTCTAGGGAAAAACAGTTGCTTTAACAACATCCCTCTACTGGAAACAATATTTAAAACCAAAATTTGTTAACAAACCATTAAGTAATATAAATTTGAATTAATGGACTAAATACATACAAACTAAGAATTTTAATGGAGTGGGTTTTTTTAGATCAAATACATAATATAGCAAAACTTGGATTTATTATTATCAATATCAACAGAAGTGATCAACCTCGTACTCACTGGGTTGGATTGATTATCATTAAATTCTGATGATATATGTTGACAATTTTGGTTTGAACTGTCATAAGGAAACTGGACAATTGTTTATTAAGTTTGATGTTAACTACATCTACAGTTTCAGTCAATATTAATATACAAATTAATTGCTTTAAAGCTATTATGTAATTTATTGGATTATTTAAATGATAGGTAAGAACTAGCATGTTAGTAAAGTACTTGATATTAAAGACACTGCTTTCAATGAATCATTTATTGAAAATATTTTTAAAATATCTAACCTAGTAATTTAGAAAATAAATATTTATGATGGATTTCATACAAGAAATGTTTCAGGAAATGATGTTATTTCATCAGAATCAGATAATTGGATAGCTGATAATTAGAATATTACCATAAAAATTTATACAAATGTTTACATAAAACTTCACTTCAAACGTTTACTACAAACTTTACTACAAAAATTTACCAAAAACTTTACTATAAAACTTTATTAAAAATTTACTTCAAACGTTTACTACAAACTTTACTATAAAACTTTATTAAAAACTTTACTTCAAACTTTTCTACAAACTTTACTACAAAAGTTTACTACAAACTTTACTATAAAACTTTATTAAAAACTTTACTTCAAACTTTTCTACAAACTTTACTACAAAAGTTTACTAAAAACTTTACTATAAAACTTTATTAAAAGCTTTACTTCAAACTTTTCTACAAACGTTACTACAAAGGTTTACTACAAACTTTACTACAAAAGTTTATTAAAAGCGTTACTTCAAACTTTTCTACAAACTTTACT
>RDPX01000044.1:973674-984972 GCA_003991215.1 Morbakka virulenta | reverse complement strand
AAATAAAATCATTTTAGTCTTAAGATTTTTATTTGCTACCTCTTTTTGATACCTCTATAATAATTTAATTTTTAGGAATCCTAGAATATCAGGAGGTATAATCTTGTTTAAACACCATTACTACCTTCTGCAAGGAACTTTAATAGAAACACTGAATAACGACTTTATTAGGGTTGGTGTTAAATTTGAAACTGAACTTTACAACAATGACATTAAGGAGTTCTTTTATAGAAAAAGGTAGGTACCCAGATAACTTGAACATTACCTACAACAGAAGAGAACAACTGCAACAGCAGTTAAAAGAATGGCAATTAGCATTCAAAGGGAAATGTTTGAGAGTCAACTGCAAGTAGACAGAAGTTATGATTTCATGCAATAAACGAGGGTCTCAGGTAATAAATACATATGAGCAATAAATAAGGTAAAAGAATAAATTCTGCTACGGTATTTAGCATCAATGGTACAGGAAGATGGAGGCTGCAGAGAGAATGTCAGAGCTCCCATAAGCAAGTCTTGGTAAAATTGAAAGCAAGTTAGTGGAGTGCTGTACAGAAAGAGCATCATGACACTCGAGCTGAAAACAATGATCTAAAAGATTTTAATCCGTTCAGTACTGTTGAACCATTTAGAGGTGGCCACATTGAGGAGAGCACAGCAGAAACTGTTGGAAAGCACAGAAATGATAAGTCGTTTCCATATCAGTACTAATGCGATCTTATACCTATGAAATTCTTTGTAATGGCGAAAATTTGTTTATCAGTGGTTTGGTGGACAAGACTATAATTACATCTGGGATTTTATTGCTTCATTCTCATCTTCATTTTTTCTGCATTTGCCACAAAGAACAGATCCCAACTGTTTTTTGCTTTTTATATTGATACTGATATTTGTTACCACTATTTAGTACTATAATTTATCCCATTCACCAGTATTATTGATCTTTGTTAATACTGCCAACAGGAGTGCTCTATTTAAATTACTTACATCTAGAATTTATTCTACTTAGCTCACGTAAGTTTACCCTACCACTGTACAAGTTAACTATTTTAAAGAAATTACCTCCTTTTATCCTTTTTTGATATGAATAATTTTTATTTTTCCTGAAATTATTTTAATCTCTTTTTTTAAATACATTCTCCTCGTAGGTAACAAAATAGGATTCTTCTGACCTATTCCTTTACAAGAGTCCTGTGACGCAAGAATACAAAAACGAATAAGGTCATCTTGATAACTTTAAAATTCCAGTTATTCATCAAGAGAATAACCAGATTATATCAGAGTCTAATTTTCGATTCCTTTACAAAATCATCGTCAGGACAGTAAAAATTCATTTGAAAACAAGCTACATATAGAAGAAATTTGTTGCGTAAAAAGTAATTAATTTATTAGAAAGGAATAATGGGAAAAAGAAACAACGATAGGTATAAAGAAGTGAAAACAATTGCATCTCTCGAGAGGCTTTTATTCCGCAATTTTTAAGCAGTGCAATTCTCTTTTATGTGAAAAGCCTCTTTGATTAAAAGAATGTTCCAATTGTTTTTGTAATCAATAATCATCGGGGCAATTATCTATGTGAGTTTTAATAGCAGAATCTGCACGAGTTGCGTGTTCCTTTGTTCTTTCTAACAAAGTTCTTTCCGTAGGAGCAACTGCATCCAGGCCAGGTAAACTCATAAACAACAGATGATTTGCTTAGTTTGCTTAGCTTATCCTTCATGTTTGTAGGGAGGATAGTTTTGTAACAGAGTAACGTGTAACAAAATCCATTTTTTGGTTCGTACAACGTCGTAGTTCCTTTAAACAACTTTTCAGTATTTGTTTAACTTTCTCTCCTGCGTAGTTGGTATCTATGAAAACATTTGGAGCGTTTTTATTTTTTGTTGTAATTGTGACGTCATTTGTTGGCTTGTCATTTTTCAACATGCGTTTTATAATGCTATTGACAACGCGCTTCGGATAGCCATTCCAGGATGCCAATTTTTTAATTGATTTAATTTCGTCTTTGAGTTTATTGTTTTCGCAGATTCTCTTTGCTCTAACAACAAGAGAACGTACCCAGGATGTTTTCCAACTCCAAGGGGTGAAAGAGTCGATATTCACATATTGGTCCATATGTGTATCCTTTCGAAAAATTGTCAAACCTTCGGGACATATCTCCAGATCTAGAAAGTACGGAGTTTCTTTTTCGAATACATCTACCGTAAATTTAAGGTTACTGTCAAAACCATTGAAAGCTTCAAGAATTTTATCTATGTCTGTGCGTTTTACCAATAGCAATGTATCATCGACATATCGGACATAGAATTTTAATGTTCAGTCATTAATCAGTTTGTCAGTAACAAGTTTTTCATATTCGGTCATAATATTATTCGCTAACACCGGTCCTGATGATGCCCCCATGCTGACTCCATCCTTCTGTTCATATATCGTGTTGTGAAAAGTAAATGCAGCTATTTGGCAAGTATCAAGGATGAGTTTTTTAAGAGTTTTCTTTGATAACGTTGCTGCAAACATGGTCGTGGTTGTAAACATGGTCAAGGACGATGTCAACAGTTCTCTGTAGTGGAACATTGGTGAAGAGTGATACAGCATCGAGTGATACAAGTGTGTATTTGTCGTTTTCTAAAAGTTCTTTAGGGATAGTTTTAACACGTTCAGCAGTATCGAAGGTGCCTTTCAGTGAATATTGGTTTTTTGTGAGAGAAGTTAAGAGGTTTGTGATGTATTTTCCTACGTTGTAGTGGGTGGAATCAACAGTGTCTATTATTGGCCGGAAACTTGGTACTCTGTCAAATGTCTTATGTACTTTTGGTAATCCGTGTGCTCTTGCGACCTTAGCGTTTTTTGGACGTATTTCTTTGTAGATTTTGTCAGATATTTCTTTCTTGTTGCACAGTTTACGTAAATAGGTCTGTAATGTGTTCAATCTGGTACTGGTAGGATCTTCATCAAGCAATTTGAATTTTGTTGAGTCAGAAAACAAGTCATTTAAGGCAGCATAATAGTCAACAGTGTCAATCACAACTACTCCATTTCCTTTGTAAGGCTTCAAGATAACGGTTTCTGTGCGCAGCTCTCTAATTACTTTAAGTTTTCTTTTGTCTTTCAAAACATTTGGGTTTTCTAAATCGATAACGTTGAAAGCAAAAGCTCGTAAGCAGTTTTTAGCTCGGTAGATTGAGTGGTAATTATCTTTAAGTAGGTTGTTTCTTACTAGCTGGTCCCAGGTTGGTTCAATTGCCGGTACCACGTCATTTGTATTCAATTTTGTAGCCATTCCATGATTTAAGCCTAAAGACAATACATCGTATCCTTCATTTGTGAGATTTCTAGAGATGATAAATTCCATACAACATTATTTGGTTTTTCTGGATGCCTTTTTCAAGGTTACTTTTCACAAGATGTCGTTCATACTTTCTTGAGTGTCTGAATTTTACGTTGGAGACGTATTTGGAGATAACAAAGTTTGTACTATACTTTAAACATTTCTGTTTCATCCATGTCGTTTTGTTTTCAAGTAAAATTGACAATTCTTGTTGTTGATGTCGAAGTTCCTTCAAACGTCTCTGTCTCCTCGAAATCTCGTCGTACAACAATTTCCTACAAAACTTGAAACGCGTTCTTTGATCCATTGGCTTGAGTTGTTTGAGGTTGGTGAAATTCGGGATGATGTTTGTATCACGACATTTGCATAAAGAGTCAATATCGAGTTTTCATTTTTCCACTTTCTTATTCATACGCTCCAACTTGACAGCTGGCTTAAAAACTATCACCCCGTGGAGGCTATCACCCCGTGGAGGTTCAACTAATTTCTTTTCCAAGCTATTTTCCCAAGGTTTTTTGACATGGGTGTCTAGAAATTGGATTAATGCAAGTGTGGACCATTTGAGGAACGGGGTCATTGACCTCAGCTGCAATTTCTTTTCTCAATTTTTCTTCCTGCAACTGAAAGTTGGTAGCTACCAACAGTTTAATAACTTTCTTCGTGGGAAATAAGACACTTGAATGTTGCTGATTTTTTCTTCTTCACTTCAAACTTTGTAACTTTGCTCTCTCATTAATTAGCCAACAAAGTCAATAACCATTACGCGCAGAAATTGCTTAAGCCTGTTGTAAGTTGAATAGGTTGGGGACAAAATTGGGGATTGGGAGTCTGTAAAAGAGAAATACGTATTTGATTAAGTGTTTTAGCTCTCATATGATATTTATGTGGATTTACTGTTATGAGTTTACTGAAAAATATTTTGAAAATAGACATTAACTTTGAGAAAATAAGTTCTTAAAAATCTTCAACTTTTACATCTCTAGGCTAAACTGAAGAATCTGAAAATAGGCGTGTCAAAAACATTTATACTCATGACTTATTTTTTGATTGCTGATTTTTAAAACCCTTCAATATATAAATCAGTACATGAAATCCTCAGTAAACACACAAAAACTCTTTGTGAAAAATCAGAAAACTGCTTCGGCTCAAGATTGTTCCAAAACTCTGAGTGGCTGGAATAAATCAAAGAGGCGGAAACATGTATTGGCTTTGCTCTAGAGTTTATATGAAATCCAAATCTTCGTTTTCAGCAAAGATTTTCGGAAATTGGAAATCAGCGTTAGAAATATGGGCAATGCCAAAACGAGTTCCAAAGCATACACTTGACTCATCCCACAAAGAAACTATGAAATTATTTGCAAAGTATAACTTTTTTGAAAGTGTAGATTCAGCTGTAAATATACTAGCAACTACGTAACTAACGAAGTTTAAATATATATACAAGCCATTTTTGAGTGATTTTTTTAAGAATTTCGCCCCGAGCAAGACTTGAAGCTACTCTAGTGATAGGGGTTTTTTTCTCGCTTGATTTATTTTCCTTTTGAACATTTTATTTATTCATTGATTTTTTCTCTCTCCTAATTCTATCTTTAAGAATATGTACAAAACCTCAGCAGTATGTCACTTATAACGGAAAGAAAATAGGAAATGTACTCCAAGAGACGTAGCCAGGGTTCGAAACGCAAATCGTTTGTATGGTAATCGGTTGATTTAACCATTCAAAAGATTACATTTAAAACATTTCTAGTTTACTTCTATAAACATAGTTAACAAAATGGTTAAGTCCCTCCATCCTGAAATCCTTAGCTACGTGATTGAGGTAATAGCGCCATACTCTCATCAAAATAGTTCACATTGATTTTCAGCTATTAAATGTCAAAATAACGTCTTTACTTTTGTGTAAATCAGCTGTGTCCATAACGAGTAATGTATTCATTTGTTTAAAGAAAACCCAGTCTCTTCTTATTAATAAGCTTGAATACTTTTACTCGTACTATCTTTTCTAATTATACGCCCTTTAGCGCTTCTAACTACCATATGATAAGGGGATTTCACTTTGGAAGTTTGATGGTTGTACCATGATCATCTTACTTGGACCTCTAGCAATACAGTAGTGCACAATTTTTGCGTTGCCAGTCATAACAACCTTTACAGTTTTAACTCCCTCAGAATCCTAGTTTGCTAATCTTCGTAAATTGAAGTATCATGATAATCAAGAATCATTTCACAGTCTTGGTAACAATTCTAATTTCTTCGAGGACCAATTTTTCTTTGAATCAATTAATATTTTGAGATATCATCTCTTACGCAAAAATATTTAAAGATGGTCTTTTTCAGAATGCCCTTCAACCAGCAAATTTGATACAGAATATCTTATTTCGATCAAGAAATATATGCAGAAAAACGATTCATAGATTTACAGCAATTTGTTTTCCCAGTGAGTCTTTCCGGCCTGTTTCTTGTTCCTTTTATCTAACGAATATTTACTAGGAGTAGCTACGAAATCAAGAGATTACCATGGAAGAGTGTTTAGGTTTATGCCTTGGTCTGGTCTCTTGAAGTACTAGACCTAACCTATTTCTCCTTTTTAAGTAGTTTAATGTCTGTATGTACATCTTCCGGAAAACCAGCTGGTAGAGGGGAAAATCAAATAAAAAAATTATTTTGAAAGAACGAACTAAAAAAAGAAAGTAACCTTCAGTGAATTGGCTTACAGCTTTTAGTTAGGGTGAAGGTAGGAAAAAATGGCATCCTCAAGAAGCGGTTACTTCGCCTTTTCTGCTTAGTTATCCACCCTTTTCAACGGTACAATGTGGAACTCTTTTATCCAGGAATGTCTTTTTAAACAGAGAAAGCTTAAACAGTTGCAGAAATATTTTCATCCTCTATATTAAAAACCCTCAAAACTTAATTCCTAAATTTTAACAAATTGCCTTTCTATCGGTTTCAAAACAAAGCAAACACTGAAAGCCTTTCTAATAAAAAAATCCTTAAACATGACCAAAGCTATTTCGAATACAAGATATTAGAATTTATGAAGAAGTGTCACTGACGTCTTTGTACAACTTTTGTGTTACGGCAAAATTTAAGACATGACGATGAAATAGATGTTATTATTTGCACCATTTCATTTGAAAGTTTCTTGACGAGTCATCGTATCTATGAGGTGGTTTGGTTATTGAAGAATAACTGAGCAGTTATGTTGTGCTAAAATATTTATATGATAATTAAATGCGCTGTCAAAGTCTTTATGAAGAAAGCTGTTGTTGCTTCTGCACAAGCAGACGTTTTACGGTTATTGTAGTTTTGTTTTGAATTCGGAAATAATCATAATTGCAACTATGATTATGGACATAAGTGACGAAAAAAAGAGCATTATCCGTGTGACTATCGAATGAATGAATACAGACATTTTCAAAAGAGGACAAACATGCACTAAGAGGTATTGGTAAGAGAATATAACGTTAAATGTAAAAATGTCCGATACTATTTGTTCCTTAATCAACCTAATTTCACTGTTAAGCCTGGAAATAATGTTCATGAAGAAAAATTAGATTACACTTTGATGATCTTGATGGTAAAGAGAACACAAAAAAAATACATTTCCAGAGAAAAAGCATTATTAAACTATTCAATAATGAAGCCATTAATAAAGTTCTTTAATTCAATCTTTTGCTAAGTCTGCCCCAAACACGGTTTAGTTTTTGTTTGCTTTTAGCGTCATTTTTCTTTTGTAAAGTTCCAAATTTTCTTCGCTCGCTAGGGTTATCGAACCAGGGGTCTCTTGGTTACGGTGCAACTGCACTAACCATTAGGCCACGACTCCTCTGAAAGGTACTTGGTGCCATTTGGTCTCTATAAAAATCTACCATCTGTACTTGAATGTAGTACTGTTACCATATCAGAATAGGTGCTATCTCATTTATTTTAATGTTCTTAAGCGAGTGCAAAAACGTTTGTGGTTCGATAGATTCAAATCTTTCTAGAAAAATATGGCTTGCCTTAATCTTTTTGAAAAGAAATATTATGGAACATGTTCTAATGAGCTTTCCTTGCTGATACCAATTCAGTTTGTTGGATCTCGTGAGATTCGTTTCTCCTAATGTCTTTATCCCAGTGCAGATGTTGCTCCTCGTTGTTCTATATCTCTTTATAAATGCAGTTTCATTACCTGTCCTCTATACTTGTGAAACTCCTTGGCTTTTAAATGCTTTCCTTTATCAAAGGACTTGAATGTTTTTAAATTTTAATTCACCTCTTATCTCTTGGCATAAACTTTTTCAGTCTTTTCTTTACAGGTTCATACACTTAGTGGATCTATGACTGTGGCATTTAAAATGAAGTTAACGAAAAGGATTTTTTTAGATTTTTATTCAAATATTTCTAGTCAGATGGTAATTTCATATAAAGCAGATGAATGAATTTTTTAAAGGCTTTTTTTCTACAGTGTCAGCACAATAGTTACTGTGCCAATTAACACTCAAAAGTCAGAAACTAATGATTATAAAGAAAAAAACTACAATAAAGTACCAGAATCACAATTTTTTATTACAAATGATTTAAAAATTATCTCTCTCCATCACAAAATTAAACCTGTGACACTACTCGACCAGGATAAATTTATTCTGGTACCCCTGAACATCAAATTACGGCGTATAAATATCACTTACAAAGGTCACTTGGTATCCCTTTATTGTGTTTCTGAGAGATCATAACAGAATGCAAGTACTATGAACAATAAGCTTAGACACCAAGAACTAGCTGTATAACCACAAATCACAATGCTAAAGTCGTGCCAATAGTTGTCCACAATCACATTCTACTGCTGTAGCTCGGCATTACATTAGGTTATAAAATTAATTGTGAAGGCCCTGACAAGGAATAAAGGTGTTTTTCTGTAGTATCTGGAAGCAAAGCGTTTAGTGTAAGCGAAGACAAGCTAAAGGCAGTATCTTTGTTGGAGCGATTATCCATATGTCCTGCATTTTATGGTGTCTTGAGTGCTTTCTGTCCCGCTTTTTCTTGACCTGTTGCTTCCTTTTGGGTCTTTCATAGGTGGATATCTGTGAAAAACAAATGTGGTCCCACTGTTGACCAGGGATTCCATAAGTGGAAGACCCAGTGTCTTTGTTGGCCCTCAGATTTTGAGGAAGCATTGGCAGGTGATAAGGTAAATGACCGTGACGGACACTTGTGGGGGGCAGCGGGGGGCCGCCTCCCATAATTTTTAAGAAAAGTAAAACTTTGACTTTACATTTTAGGCCCTTCGTCCATACAGTGTAAATGCACAGAGAAACAATGCTATCGTGACATCAATATTCAACAACTACAGGTATATAATCAAATCACGTTTCAAATCAACTACAGTAGACTCTCGATATAACGAACCTCAAAGGGAAATAAAAAAGTTCGTTATATCGAGAGTTCGTTAAATCGAAAATGGAAACAAGAGTTTTTCACAAATAGTAAATCTTATCTAAGATTCGTTCAATTCTACAGTATATATTTTTCCAATTAATGAACCAAGATAGGAATAAAGATGTTCTTTACGTTCGAGCTAAAATAAGAGTTTCTAAATCGATCTAAAAAAGTTTATTTGAAAGATAAACAATAAGGCGCACCTTGTTTTTCGAAACACTTGAATTTTGATTATTTTCGAATTTTCCTCAGTTTGTTGAGGAAGAACTGCACTGCTGACATTAAGTTACATTTTCTGCACTTAAAAATTGTCTTACAAACAGTTTGAACTCTTTTATTTCGCTATACCCAAGGTCGGTTATATAGAAAGGAATTATAAGACTTTTGTTTAGAGTAAAGCAAAAGGAAATGAATTTCAGGTCATAAAATCGAGGTGTTTGCTAAATCCTGGGTTTGCAATATCAAGAGTCTACTGTATTTATGTGCATAAATTGCAATTCTAATTAAACGGAACTACTCTGTCTTATTGATGCACCCAGTGGTCTAGCACTTTATCAAAATCTAAAGATTTTAAAAGATCTTTGTTCAACGACAATACCATGAAGTCACTTGCCATTAAAAAGTCCATGCTATTGCGACTCCAGCTCAGCACACGATTCATTGCACTGAAGCTGCGTTCAACCGTTGCAGAAGCGACTGAAAGAGTTTTTGATTTTTTTAACAGGTTGCTCTAGATTACGGTAAAAGTTCATGTTTATACTCTTTTCAGCCTTTATCACAATCGACGCTCATTCACCCTCTGATTTCAGCAATCCAACATCGACGTTTAGGCAAATGCAAAATCGTGGAACTAGGGGAACATAGTTTGGTGATCCAAGTAAAGTTCTTTTGAGGCATCTAGTGAATCCATTGCAACCAAAACGTCGACATCGTCGTCGTTAAAACGTCGGTCAAGCTCTTCAAGGATTAGTGTTTGATATTACAACAGAAGAGCACAATGACTTGGCAGCATCAAGAATGTGATGTACGTTTAGATGTTGCAACAGCTGTCGAACAGCCAGCATTTCACTTGAAATTGTAATCCATTTGATGTTGCTCTCTTGCATTGCTTTACTCAATCCATTCATGATGGCCAAGACGCGATGAAGAAAACAAAGGGAAATGATGAATCTAGCGGACAGCATTTTATGGTACAAGTCAGCTGCTACGTCTAATTGGTTTGAACTGGAAGCTGCAATTTTTTGAAGACTGACCAGGATCGCTTTAAACCGTCTCACTATCGTGTTGAATCCCTCAAACTTGCAGACCAGTCGAACTTCTGTCAGTGAAGAAGCTGCCATCAATGATTATTTAGGGTACTTTTCCTTCTGACATTCCTCAAAGATAATAGATTGATAAAAGTGCGGTACAGTTATGATTAACACAAGGTACGTTTAATGTGAAACACAAGCTTTTCTTTACATCTTTTATGTGACAAATGGCATGATACAAGTGCGGTACGGTTATGATTAACACAAGGAATGTTAAATGTGAAGCCCTTACTGACCTTTTTATATTTTATGTGACAAGTGGTGTGATCAAAGTGCCGTACATTTAAGAATAACACAAGGTATGTTTAATGTAAAACGCTTGCTTACCTTTACATATTTTTGTGGGAAGTGATATAATAAAAGTGCCATACAGGAATGATTGAAACGAGGAATGCTTAATATGAAGCGCTTGCTGAGCTTTTCATATTTTAGGTCACAATTGGTATGATAAAAATGCCATACATGAATGATTAATGCAAGACTACTAGTGCAATACGTAATGAACAACAAATGCAAAATTGGAATCTTAAAAGTTACATTTGATTAGTTTGTTGTGTTGCATTATTTTATTTCAGTAATAGATTTAATAGATTAAAAGCAACATTGTTTTATTTGTCTTGTTGAACCTAAGTTTTTCTTTGTTGAAAACAGTTGGATACATCACAGAACTCTTGTAAAAGAATAGGTCAGAAGAATCCTATTTTGTTACCTACGAGGAGAATGTATTTAAAAAAGAGATTAAAATAATTTCAGGAAAAATAAAAATTATTCATATCAAAAAAGGATAAAAGGAGGTAATTTCTTTAAAATAGTTAACTTGTACAGTGGTAGGGTAAACTTACGTGAGCTAAGTAGAATAAATTCTAGATGTAAGTAATTTACATAGAGCACTCCTGTTGGCAGTATTAACAAAGATCAATAATACTGGTGAATGGGATAAATTATAGTACTAAATAGTGGTAACAAATATCAGTATCAATATAAAAAGCAAAAAACAGTTGGGATCTGGTCTTTGTGGCTAATGCAGAAAAATTTAAGATGAGAATAAAGCAATGAAATCCCAGATGTAATTATAGTCTTGTCCACCAAACCACTGATAAAAACGTTTTCTCCATTACAAAGAATTTCATAGGTATAAGATCACATAAGTACTGATATGGAAACGACTTTAGTATCAAGTCAAGCAAGGTGGCACAAAGAAGACTAAAAATAAAAATGCAAATTTAACAAAGCACTTTTTCTTGC
>RDPX01000044.1:932606-946948 GCA_003991215.1 Morbakka virulenta | reverse complement strand
CCCCTTCTTAATCATCCCTAGTGCCCCCACAATGACCGGAACTGTTCTAGTTTTGATGTTTCACATTTTTTGAATTTCTATTTCTAGGTCTTTATACTTGCTTAATTTTTCGAATTCCTTAACTGAAATGTATTTATCACTTGGCACACTCATGTCAATTAATGTACATTTTGTTTTTCCTATCTTTTATTATGATGTCAGGACGGTTGGCTTGAATCGTCCGGTCAGTGTTGATCGGAAAGTCCCACAGAATAGTGGCATTTTCTCCTTCCGTGACTGGTAGTGGATGGTGTTCATACCAGTTGGGGTTGGTTTCAATACTAAAGTGTCTGGATATACCCCAGTGAAGATGCTGCTAAACACGGTCGTGGCGTTTGACATACTCATTTCGAGCAAGTACAGAACTTCCATACACAAGGTGGTCTATTGTTTCCGTGTGCTGGTCACAGAACCGGCACTTAGGGTCAGCTCCATTCTTCAGTTATTATTATTATTATTATTATTATTATTAAATTAATGTTTTTACAGGATAAAATACATATATGCAAAATATACATATAAACACATCAGTATTTTATATATACTGTAAAAACTGCTATCAATGTGGTCCTGTTTTGACACATTAGTAAACAAAAAGGAAAAAAGAAAACATAATGAGAATAGGAAGGTAAAAAGCTGCTTTAGGGTTGATCTAAGACTATTAGCACATAGTAAGACACTGAACATTCTGAAAAATGACCCTAAATTGAATAGTGAAAATTTAAAGGAAATAATCATTAAAACCTAAAAACCTAAAAATACAAAGATGCTATTTAAAATCATTTTATTTAAAAATTACGCCTAATTTCTTAGTAAAATTTTTATATTCTTCCTCTTTACTTATTTCTAACGGAAGATCATTGTGAAGCCAATTCCCTTGGTAATAGAATGATTGACGACCCGTTTCAAGTCTTATTTTAGGAAGTTTTATTGAAAATTTATTAGTTCTTGTAATTCGAATGTGCTTGTTTACTTGAACGTAGTTGCTGAACAGGTTACACACGCTAGCTTCTTCATTCTTCCATACCTTGACATCATTCGTTTTGATGAATTTGTTCCATATATTAGCTTAGATACACGATAGTCAATTTAGGCCATGTTCGCTTTCTGTGTATCTGTGAGTCGTATCATCACGGTGCAGCAGTATGTTATAATTGGGATGACCATAGAGTTAAAAATCTTCTCGGCCGCATCAGATGTCAAGAGCGGTCAGATTTTTGCAAGGAGTCGTAATCGCCAACTAGCTTTTCGTAATCTCTTTTCCAAATCTCCTTGAAGATTCGTTGTAGCATCAAGGGTATTTCCAAGGTATTCGTACGTTGTTATTTGTTTGATGGAAACCTTTTTGAGTACGATCTCTAGCGGTTACTTCGTTTTCTAAATTCTTTTAGCAAATAACATCACCTCTGTTCTCCCCTTCTTTATATTCATGAACAATTCAGACTCATCGAGGTAGGTCGAAATCTTTTTCAGTTCTTCATTTATTGTATATTGTATGGATTGGATGTTACGATTTGCAAAATATACGACAGTATCGTCTTGGAACATCAGGATTATCGACGATTTAAGGACATCAGCAAAGTCATTAAAGTATATAATAAAGAGCAAAGCACCGAGGATCGATCCCTGGGGAACTCCGAAAACACAGGTTGTGACGCTGATTGTGAGTTTCCGATATGGACTACATACGTGCGGTGAAACAGGCAGCTGTTAAACCATGTAATTTCCTGTCCGGAAATTCCATACATTTTCAGTTTAGTCATTAATATGGCATGACCAAGCGTGTCAAATGCCCGAATAAGGTCTATGAATACTGATCTAACCATTAATCCATTATCCATATCTCTCCGGACATCGTCGACGAATTTCTTTGCTGTGAGACTAGTGGAGCGTTTGTTTCGATATCCATATTGATGCGAAGTAAGTAGCTTATTGTTTTTCAAGTAAGACAAAAGCTGACTGTACACTTCCCTTTCCATGATCTTTGAAAGGATAGAGAGGATTGATATAGGTCTGTAGTTTGCCACAAGATCTTTTTTTCCGCTTTTGTGGACCGGAATCACTCCTGCTGACTTCCAGCTCGTAGGGAAAGTAGCTGTATTTATACTCAAATTGATGCTGTGTGTGAGTGGTTTTACGATAAATTCGGTTGAGTCCTTCAACAGTCCTGCTGGAAGAATATCCAGACCAGTACCTTTTATTCGGCTTAGCTTTTTCAGTTGATTAGGTACAAATATGACAGAGACGTATTTAAATCTGAAAACACTGTTTGTTTACAATGGATAATATTTTGGTACGCTCCATACAAAGTTTTAAAGCATGTTGCTAGCAGTTTTCATTGCTTGTACAGCACCAGCAAGATGATTGCTAAAACGTTTTGATTTCTCTTTTGGATGAGTTGAAGGGAAGTAGTTATCGTAAAAAATTTAGATGACGGTCTAAAGGCTTCTTACAACATTTCGGTGTTGATAGCAAAAGCTGACAAGCCCCACACTATTGGAGAAGAACTTATTCTGCCTGCAGTTAAAGAGGTTATTAAAACAGTCTTGCACAAATCACCTGAACAAGTCATAAACCGATTCCTCTTAGTGACAACTCAGTTCAACTAAGAGTAGACAAAATGACTAAAAACATCGAAGAGACCCTCTGCAAGATGTTGATGACAACTGAGTTCAGTTTTTAGTTGGATGAATCCACTCTTCCGGGAAAGGAATCGCTACTTCTCGCATATGTGCGATTCATCAAGGGTGGGCTCTGTCTCAAGTTTTATTGTTCCCACGTTTCCTGAAAAAAGATACCAAAGAAAAATCAGTGTATCGAGCTGTTGAGAACATTTTCCAGAAAAAAACCATTCCAATTCCAAACACCATCTCATGTGCTACAGATGGCGCTCTGTTGACGGTTGGTCGCCACCGTGGATTTCTAAGATATTTGAAAAAAGCTGTTCCAGACGTTCTCACAGTTTACTGTGTGATTAATCGACAACACTTGGTGGCAAAGAATTTGAGTGGAAAGCTACATGAATCCTTATCGACTGTGATTACTGCAGTCAACAAACTCAAAGCGAATGCTCTTAATTCTCGACTGTCCCATCAGCTGTCTATTGAAAATGGCGAAGATTTTCAATGCCTGTTTCTCCGTACAGAGGTTAGGTGTTGTCGAAAGTTAACTGTTTAAAAACTTTTTACAAACTGTCTAACAGTGTTCTGGATTTTTTACAAGAATCCTACCATGAGCTTTACGACAAACTGAAATCGAGTAAGACAGATATTGCTTACCTCACTGAGATATTTTCCAAATTCAATGAAGTCAATTTGCAGCTCCAAGATGATGAGCCTTCATTAATCAAAGACAAGTTCTCCCTCTCGGCATTCCTGTCAAAATCACAGCTCTACAGCAGAAACCTTGGACGTCGTGAATTCCGCCTGTTTTCTTGTTTGTCTGACTTGGAGAAGAAAACAGGAGTGAAGGACGATGGCATTGCCGTGTACTGCGCCCAATTAGTGGAACTCCCCAGGGATATGTCAGTCAGATTCAACGACCTATTTCCTCTTGAAATTGCTGATTGGGTGATCGATCCGTTGACTGAACCTAGCAAAGAGTTGCCAACCTATCTAGAAGAGGAACTCGTAAGTTTGCAAAATGCCAAGGATCTGAAACCAAAGTTCAAAACTTCTTACCAAGCCTTTTGGATTTAGCCTTTTGGACCAACCCTGTGAAAAACAAAGAAACAAACTCAACATCACAGAGCGTGGTGATCTGAGACTGTTCTTGACAAACCTTCATCGTGGTGTTGACAATTTGATTGCAATGCATCAAGCCCATCCATCTTATTAAGCAGAGAAGTTGTTAATGACCACTCGTTCAGCTTTACAATTTATTTCATGTTAAGTTCAAGGTGTTTGTGACTTAAGAATAAATGTTAACTATATTTGTTTGCCAAAACTGTTTTTTATACTCTTCAACCTTTTTGTGATTGAAGAATCAACTAATTCTTATGACATTACACAATAGCTTCATTCTGGCGTTCGTTGGAAGAGGGGTAAAGAAAGGGCCTGGCATTTTCGTCCGGTGATGAATGGGGCGGTGGCAAAAAAGGTTGAAAACCACTGGTCTAAACACTAAAATCCAAACGTCCAAAGTCCATTTCCCGATTATTTATTGATAACTCCGCTGTTCAGAAACTTGCTGTAGTAAGAAAATGATGCTTTTCAAATTTGTCATTTTCTTCCATTACAAATTTAAGCTTTATCTTTTCCATGTTCCTTTTCACAACTTTCAATGTAGCAACTTTTTGAGAAGTATGATAAAAGTTTCTCTCATTACTAGCTTTCGTCAAACGTTTGGCATGGTTGTCAGTAAACTCTTCGATTTATTAAATCATGTCTCAGTTTAGCTCATTTATAAATAATAAGTATTTGGAAGGTAGATCTCAATGATGCTAGGACGAAAACGGAATATATTTCAGACTAGCATTGCAAATAAGTTGAGTTTAAATGCATTTTACATTTTCGATATGGCAATGTGGAATTGAGCTCTTAAAAGCAAAAAAAAGCCAAATATTTTGGTTTGCATTTTACGATATTTGTTCCAACCTACTGAAATTCAATATATATATATATATTTATATATATATAAATTATATCGTCTATTCCTTCTTTCCTATCCTTTTTCTTTCTCGTTCATTTTCTTTGAATCCATTCTAACCATGTCGTTTAAACTCAAAAAACGAATTTAACGAATCAAAAAGGAATACAAACCTCTAAAATTCTACACTCTAAATATACTACACTGGAAATATTTCATGGAATAAGTTTTTTTAAGAAAAAGATAAAGAAAAGAGTCAAACTACGTTCACAAAATGGTTTACTTCTTTACCTTGGTCAAGCATCAGCATATACAATGGAGTTAAAGAAATATTTTTCTCTTGCTTGAGAATAACCACATCTTAGTGAGAGTTTATACATTGTAATCAAAACAGGAGCATCCAATATATAATTTTCAACATAAATTTACTTATAATTCAAATTTTAATAGTATTCTTTGTCTTGCAGAGGTCAAGCTTAATGTTTCCCCAAATTTTTTATTCCCTAAATTTGCTTCGTAAAGTGGACCAACAGTACCAGTGTCACACAAATTCGGTTGATTTGAAGGCCGTGCCAAAATTGACAACCATAACGTTTTGTTCGTCCCAGCCAATTTAACAAACATTCGTCCTCATATGATCAGACCAAGTACAACGCACCTTCTCTTAATTCCACCACCTCTTTAATTGGCTTCAAAGAAATTGGCATATACACTACAAAATGCTTAAGCCACGAAGCCAGAAGAGACTCTTCCTATAAGCACCCTACTCTTATAAACAGGTAGTTCACAATTTTTAAATCATTTGAGACCCTATCTACAAGATACAAGTTAAAAAGTTTGTATAGATAAATACATATACATTGTAGAGATAAATACATATACATTGTAGAGATAAACACATATACGTTTTTTAATCACTTTTAACTTACAATGTTTTTATTCATTTTTTAAACAAATTACGATTGCCATAATTTCAGTACAGGCGAACGTTGTCTACAGATTTGTTTGTCCTGGATGCTCTGCAGATTACATTGGTAAAACTGACCGTAATCTACATGAACGTGTATTGAACATGCTACTTTGGAAAACAGTGCAGTTTACCAACACCTCACGAATTGTCAGGAAAATTACGTAAGTGCTGTAAAAACAAAGCTGACTTGGCTCTCAAAACCAACTTCTCGACAAATAAAATCTGCTTCTACACTAACATGAAAGATATAATCTCGACACAAATGAAATCAAACGTTGTCTACAAATTTGGTTGTCCAGGATGCTCTGCAAATTACATTGGTAAAAGGTGAAGGTATCACAGTCAAATGTCTAAGCCAGCAAGTATCTAAAATCTCCCGAGCCTTATACTAGCTTTTTTTAAAGTAATGTAATTTACCGCAGTAACCCTCAACCAGCTTTCTCTTGATACACGGTGAAGTGGATTTTTCATCTGAATCTAGTGGCAAAAATTTTGAAGACTTTTGAAGAGCTTGGCACCTCGTTCTAAAGGTTTTTTCTTGTATTAATGTCTCTAAATTAAAGATAAATACTCTCAAGCCTTGATTTTAGGTCAGACCCATTATCACACACAAACAACAAACATCAACAACAACAACAAAAATGTAGATGTAAAATTGTTATTAATTATTTCTTTGCTGACCATTACATATTTTATGTGACAAATTGTATACTAAAATTTCTTTACAGGAGTAATTAGTACAAGTTTATTGCTACAACAAGTAATAAGTAAAAAGTTGATGAAATTGCAAGAATAAAAGTTATAGGATTTGATTACTCTAATATGTGGTGTTAACTTTTTTCAATAACAGCTTTATTAGTTCGAAGTAACGCTGCTATAGTTTAACTGTTAAATCCATTTTTTGCTTTTCAAAACAAGTGCATATGTCATATGATTTGTAAATGAGAAAGTCAGAAGGATATGAAAATCCACATTTTCTATCAACCTAAAAAAATTATAAGAAAAAAAATATTCAAAATTAGAATTTGTCATGTCATTAAAGGGTAAAAGACAATAACTGGTTTAAATTTACTTCACGTATACGGCAGTTGGCTAAACAAATTTGAGCCAATGTAAAGAAGTTCATACTTGTAAGATCATGTCAGTACATGACATGAAGTTGATAATAGTAGCAAGTCATCTTAAATGGTAAAGAGCTGAAAATAAAGAAACAAGTTTATCAAAGTACTTTCTTTCACAATACAAACAGATATCAATAAAAGTGTTAAATGGTATAAATGGCTTTGATGAATGACAGTAAAAAACATTTGTATTGATACAAATAACTAAGACTATTGAGATCAGACATTTGTCGCAGGGAGTGTAACTTTGGAACTGAGAATAAAGCAATGAAATGAGAGATTTTTTTCCAACCAGGTCAAAGTAAATAATGTGCACCAACCAATGGAATTATGAAGAATAAAAGTTATTGCTCAAAATTGCCTTTTGTTACAATGCCAGCTAATTTTTCAAATTATAATTACTTTGTTCTTTCTCTTAGAAAGGAAATTACATTTATTAACCCTACTATTCTTCGATTTTCTCTTAAGGAGTTAAACAAATTCTATTACTGACAAAGCTGATTCTGTTAGTCAAATTATACTACTCTTTTGAAGTTGGAAGGGGTAACTACTGTGAGGCCTTTTCAATTTACATTGTAAAATTTACAGGAAGCAGCTCCAGCACTGAAAGCATCCCCACAATTACAAAAAGGTATGTGAAAAGAGGTAAAGTTGTAGCAAATTAGGATAGCATCAACAAACTAAGTCAAAGATAAGTGCAGCCAAACATTGTTACTATAACTTTATTCACTAAAAATGATAAGGATGAAAGTAAGGGAAATTGAAACTGAAGACATTTGGAATTGTCAACCTTAACTTTTATAAAGGACTTCAATTTTGTGCATTCTCAAAATGCTCAGAAAAAATATGTAAAAGGAGAAAGAGTTATTAAAAAATTATTATAACAGCAAAAGACTTATTAACGTATTATAATTAAAAAGCCTGGTTTGTTTAAGTATTGAAAATTATAAAGTTACTAAGTGTATGGAACGATAAAGAAAACTAGGCGATAAAGGCTAATTAGTATTACGAATAAAAGACCATCAGGTAAGCTTTTACGGTATAGAGGATGAAATCAGAATTTTTAATCTAGTTGTGTAGGGCTGTTATTTATAAAAAAAACATTGAAACTATTTTATACGTGGAAAAATAGCTATGGTAAAGTAAGACCTTACAGAAATATTAAAATAAAAATAAGTATTTTTTAAAACAAAAATGTTTTAAGTGATGAATATGAGAATGATAAATGGATTTACTTAGCTAAACACTGATCTCAAAAATTGTATTTATTTGTAAATGTATTGCCTTTCTTCATTATTTTAATTGTATTATACTTATTTATTTATTTTTATACACTGGACTTTATGAAAAACATTTATATAAACTGATATAATGCACCTGTTAAAATATTATCAAATAACAATAATAATAGCGCAATATATTAAGACTGAAAAGTTTTAATCCCTAAATATATTTTAGGTAAGCAAAAGCAAACCAATTTCACAGTGTTAAAGCGCAAAATAAATATTAATACTTTATAGCAATGAAATTCCCATAGTGTTTTTCCCTTTTCCCCTATTCCAATTTGCTTTCCTCTTAATGGAATCTTTTTCCACAATTTGTTCTGCCTAATCTCTACAATCAAAATTGTTTCCTACAGATTCCAGTCATTTTTTAAATACTCTTTATGATTCTTTATGATTTGTTATCCAAATTGACTGCTGCAATATCTTTTGGTGATTGCATTCAGAATTGTTGTACTTCTTTATACAGACATTTAATAATATAATCGTGTTTTTATTTTCTAGAAGTTAAAATCACACTCTTCCTTATTTTTCAAATCTGATACAGGATGTTGTAGTTATCATAGTACTTAATAAGTACAACTAAAAAGAAGCAAACTTATTTATGATCCACAAATTCTATCAGTAAAAAACTAAATTTTTATTTTATTTAATCAATGTGTAAAATGTTAATTTTACATAATTTAAATAAACCGTAAAAAGGAATATTGTCAACCTTACTTTCTAGGGCCAATAAAAGTTAACATCCGTTTTCTTATTCCAACTACAAAAAAAACACTTCATAAATGTTATATATGTAATTCCAAGCAAAAACTTCAAATGCATAGTAGAAGCTCAAATAACAGTTATTTTTTCATGAAATTAGAAAAAGAATTGAATTTTTAGTTTGTGTGTCCGAATAATACCAGATGCAAAAACCAAACTGCACGAAGATATTTTCTTTTTTGTAGTGAGATTTCTTTATTTGTATGTATTGTATCCTTTGCATAATATGTTACCCATTGTTTAATTAACATTTCATATTTCTTGGCTTTTAGCTAATAAACAAATCTATTTTCCTAACTCTGTGTAGTTTGAGACAATTGACAATAAACTGGACCTGTAATTCAGCCTGGGGCAAAGTCACGCCTACATAATTGAGCAAACAATTTAAAGTTAACACGTAAAAACCACTCAGCAATCAAAATTTTATCCATTTTATGTAATACCTACCCTTTCCTATAAAAAAGGCCGTTAATATTAGTCGTGTATGGTCCATTTTCAAATTTAACACCAACTATAATATAGTCTTCCCCTACATCTTCTTTTACCGTTCCTCGTAGAAGATAGTAATGGTTTTTAAACAAGAGTATACCTCTTGAAAATATGGGACTCCTAAAAATTAAATTATCATGAAGATATCAACAAGAGATAGCAAATAACGATCTTAAAACTAAAATGATTTTATTTCATACAATGTTTGCATAATAATTTTTTTATTTTGCTTATTTTTCCATTGATTTAATTTGCATTAATTAAAGCTAATTTGATTTTTGGGTGCTGTACCTAATGTGATGCTCTTTCATATTTTATGACAAAATGATTTTTTTCTTTAAAATTTTGCTTATTGGCTAAAAATTATCATTAGAAAAGATATTATACAAATCATCCATTATTAGGTGTCTAAACTCTACTTTTGTTTGCATCAGAAATGCTGAAAAGTTGACAGATCCAAAAAGGTGTCATTAATGTAGTTTCTGTTAACGTAACACCATTACATAAAACTATTATTTTGTGCACATGGCTCCTTTACTCAAAAACTGGAAATCTTTGACAATTTTATAATTTTTTAAAATTTTATAATTCTTTATTTGAATTAAACTTTGAAAACTAAAAAAAAAAGATTCTAAAGTACAATAAGGGCCAAGTTAAATTGAAATTTGTTCTTGATTTATCGTTAAACATTTGGTAATTGATCATATTTTTCTGTTTAAACTATAGATCATAAAAATATAAATATATAAAATGTTAACCTCTCAGGAATTCGTACTTTTTCATTATCTTACCTAAAGTTAAACAATTTCAAAAGAATTTAGATTTATTGGGATTAATGGTTAAAAGCTATAATGTGAAGAAGAAAAATATTGTCATATGAGAATTTTAGTATGTAAAGACAAAAAGGATTTACGTTTAGGACTGCTCCAATAGTATTAAATAACAGCAGAAAGTAATGTAGTTAACAACAAATAATTGTGCCAGAGAAATTTCTGATCTGATAGATTTTGCTTATGTCATTTTTACCCCAACAGACACACATTTTTATGGCAGTGTCATTGGTTGTCATTAAAGTTCTGACCAAATTTGAACTACATTTTATAAAATTACGTCATTGTTTACGAAAGAATAGTGGAGTGGAAATTGTCACCAATGATGATGCAAGGCAAGAGGTAGCCAGGTAGATCAGCATAAGAGGAAATTAATATAGTGATGTCCGAGGTTGTTTATAAGTATCATGTATCAATGAGAACTTTAGAGAATAGACAACACTGCATTACATAGTCTCCGGGTCGCCTTTTAGCAAGGTGCAGCACCCATTCAGCAAGCCTTTTCTGGGTTAAGGAACCATCATCCTATCCTTGAGGGTACGAGGATTCATTGTAAACTCACCGGGTAGGAAAAGCTACTCATTGTCATGTAATCATGTCCTTAGACTAAAATTTTGGTACACCACCAATAATTGTTGTTTGCGTCAGGAAGGGCAAGCGGCCGTAGAAAACTGCCAAATCTTTAATAAGCAAATGGCAATAACATCAGTCTCCATACCAGATTGGTCACTGCCCTGGGTCAACACTGACCAACTTTGTCTCTGAAACAATGACAGGAGCGAAAGAAAAAATGCATATTACTTAGTAGCAAAGCAAATTGCAAAAGCCTTAGTTTCAAGGGCCAAACAGACAGTGTATGATGAAATGTACGACACCTTAGGTACTGTAGAAAAACAAATAAAGATTTTTAGAATACGATAAAAAGCAAATGAAAAGAGGAACCAGAGAAATCCAACAGGTGACATAGATGGTGAAAGACCAAGATGGAAGAGTTCTAAACGAAAACCAGGATATTTTGAACAGGTGGGAAAAGTACTGTGGTGGAAAACCTGACAAACAAGAAAAATTTTAAGGAAAAGAAGAAACAAGCAGTATACCCCCACAAACAGGTTATTTCACAAATTAGCAGCAAAGAAGTTGAAAGGGAGCTTGACAGAACGAAAAATGGGAATGCAGTTGGATCAAATGAGACATCAATTAAGGTGTGGGAACCCTAAAAATAAATCAGTCTCCTCACATCACTTTTCGTCACTTTTCTCTTGTTTCTTAGAGTCCTGGCTGTACTCCTCCTCCTCTTCTACAAAACGATTCGCAGCCGATATTGGCTGCCGATGTTGTTTACGTCCGTAGCCTCGGTTTGAGGTGCGAGTCTTCAGCGAGGCAGACTCTGGACAGATTTTCTTTGTGCCCTTTCTTCTTGCAGACGAAGCAAATTTCGTTTCGAAATCTACAGGATGACGAAACATGGCCAGGAGATCCACACGAATGGCATACTGGACCTTGCACAGAGTCATTGCATGTGAAAGCTTTAGTCTTGAGAGGGAAAGCAATCCGATTGGTTTCTTTGACAGTTGCCGTCATCGTATTTTTGCTTGCTTTGGCAGCCAGCTCGTCAATGATGCACTTCTCACGGACTGTTTAAAACGTTAAGTTTCGAATTGTCAGCAAGTGACTCTGTGTTTTTCACATCTAGGGATGCAATCCTGATACCAAACTATCCCGAAGAGCTTGAGGAAGAACAGTTCCTAATGAACACGTCGATGCAATAGACTTCAAACGAACAATAAAAGTTCTAATTGGCTCATCCTTCCCTTGAACGGCAGTTCAGAACTTATGACGCTCGGCGATGATGATCGATTCTGGTTTAAAATGTTCCTTCAACAAACGAACCAGTTCTTGGTAGGATTTATTCGCTGTTGCTTCGGACTACACAGATTTTTAAAAGCTTGAAGGAAACCGCCCCACATTTGCAAGGAAAACATTTGTCTGCAATGTCTCTGGTATGCTATTTGCAACATAAAATGCGTCAAAACGATCAGCATGATCACAAAAGGTGTCTTCGGTTTCCTTGAAGACACCCACTTGTCCTAAAACTGCCATTCTTAAAATCGAGAATCAGCGAATGAAATCGTAATATCCTCGTTGCTAATGTTTTATCCTGGAAAACGCTGTAACTAATAGCGCGAACAGATCCAGTGACGAACTTATTCATACTTCTCCAAATCCCCAACTGACTACTACACTGGAAATCACAGGTATTTATACACCTTTACATATTCTACATTTAGTAATTACATCACGTATTTTGCTAAATAACCGAAAACAACGTGGCACTAGGATTTGCCAGTTTTGCTGAGTCGCTATATTACAACTATCAAAGAAGATGTGATGATAAAAGGGCTTACAGGGGAGAGCCCACGAGACCACATGAAGCGAAGAGGTGGCATCTGCGACGAGGAACCCTGGAAAGAAAAAGTCAGAAGAAGAACAGGATATCCGAGTATGTTTGAAAGAAATTAAAATGCTGAGGTATGGATCTAGATATCTTTGGCAATAAATGACTTACTACCAGTGAGTATACGATGTAGATTTTCCAGTGAGAGACAATGTCAAACGTTAGGCAATTGACTAAATTACTTTTCAGATGTTTTTTGGTATGCAAGGGGGATGTCTAATTATTTGATAGTAAAATTCAAATACGTTTGAGAAAGTTTGTAAATAATACACTCGATAAGCACTTTGTTTGAGGCACGTGTTACTAATTCAAATATAGGAAGTACTTGTAAGGTTATTGTTTCTAGCTCACAAAAGTGCTTTTGGTTACCCATACTATAGTCAAAATAAAAGTCAAGATATTCAAAATAATATCTTGATTGTCCTCATTTTCCAGCTGTTAAAATTTTCAAAAGAAACTGTTTCCTTACTAATGATTGCAGCAACATGATCAGCAAATTTAAACAAGTGAAGAAGATAGTATAGTTTGTCATGTATATTAACAAATGAAATGTCAAACTCCTTTTATTCTTTATCGCAAATTTTATACTTTATTTCTTTGATAAATGACTCAAAACAGTAATTAAATGGTAAGGAACTGAGACAATCACAACATTATATATCTCTTGAAAACAAATTAGTGAGAGTGATAACATCTTTTATGATATTACAAGTATGAGTATTTTAAAGGCTAAAATTTGTAACGAAATTTTCTGAAATTTGGACTTCATTTCTAAGGTTTTGATAAATCTCGCCAAATGCATCTTTGAGAGCAAGCAAAGCTATTACCCTCATACGATATTTAGAGTCATCAATCTTCATGATATTTCTATCAATTTATTTTTTTCTACGGAACTTGGAAATTTAGAAGTAAACAATTTTTGATAATTTTATCAATATAGATATTTTAGCAAATTTAAGCAAATATTGATAAGTACACGATAATAATTATGGTAATAAAATAATAGATAACACAGGGCAACAATTTTTTGGGACTCTCATGTTTTCTTTAAAAATAAAAGTGTTTCTAGACCAATTTTTCGTGCTGAATCCAAAAATGATATCCATTTGTTCCCATCACGTCTAGTTCTTGGGGAATAGGATTCCCTTTTCTTTACTCAACCTTATTTCGCATGGTGGTTGGCGCCACCGTCTCGGTTTTCTCCCAAATATTTTCCATATATGACCAGCTGTGAACTCAAAGCTTTTTTACGTTTATCGAGGCATATTTTTACAGTTTTACTACAATTTTCAAGCGTATGTGATGACCCAGTCCAAGTTTATGGCCGTTTTGTCACTGGACTTTTGGTCAAAGTTGGCACTCGGCCAACATGTGATTATTTTTTGACTGTGAAATTGATGGCATCATTCTTTGTCATCATTCATTGAAAAATGCATATAAAAAGTGATCAGATTCATTTCAGGGCCATTCTGTACAAAAATTTGGTTCATTCTGGAATTTAAATATTTTGGCCAAATTCACCAAGTTCCAATGGCCAATAAATATGATGATGTCACCGATCGTCTGATGACATCATCACCAAAAATTTATATTTTAATTTCTTTGGAGCATTGTTCTTCTGCCACCTTAAAAAAAGTTTCAAGACTGCAGCTAGAATAGATCCTAAGATTTTAGGGGGAAGAATCGGTGCCCATATATTCGCTGACCAAAAATGCACCATATAGAATAGGATAAAATTAAGGCAAAGTTGGCGCCTGATCCTGTTGTCATATGAAAGAGTATGCAAGTAAATTCAAGCAAACC
>RDPX01000044.1:912149-922247 GCA_003991215.1 Morbakka virulenta | reverse complement strand
ACTTTCGCTGCGATCTGTGACAGAGCGATCCCCCTATAGTTGTCACGAAGACGGAGGTCACCTTTCTTGGGTACAGGAATGAGACCAGAAATTCCCCATTCATTGGGTCTGTTGCCTGAGTAAGTGTCGTTACAGAATTTGAGTAATCGTTTTTTGACCTTTGGCAATTTCCAAAATTCGGGTGGTAGACCGTCAAGGCCAGGGGTCTTGCCATTTCTAAGGGCTTTCACTGCGGAGTCAACCTCAGCCTGCGACAATGGACCAGTTATGATTTCAGGATGAATGTCGAATATCATTTGTAACGGAGTATCGGGTTCACCGGAAATGTTGGGGTCGGCATTGAGAAGATTCTTAAAATGATCCTCCCACAATTTTAATCTATCTTCGCCTTCAATATAAACAACGTTATTTGATTTCTTGCCAGATAGTGATTTGGCAAGGTTCCAAGCATTTCTTAGAGAGGAAGAAGTTGAGGGTGTTACAAATGACTTTAAAACGGCATTGATTCGTTTGTCTTCAGCCCGATTGTAGGTCTTTCTTAGGTTTACTTGTGCAGCTTGAACTCTATGTGGTAAAGCTCTTAAAGTGGCTTTACGAGCACTTGTAACCTCGTGTTTATCTTCTGTGAGAATTGCTTGTTTCGATCTTGGTGGGAGTAGTTCCTTTCCTATGTTGTTGGCTAGTTTAACAAAAGAAGCATATGATTTTTCTTCAGTAGCGTTAAAGATTTTATTCTAATTCAAATATTTTTCTTCGTAGGATCAATCTGTAAGGATTTGTAAGGTAAAACACGAAAAATGAGAACTGTGATTACAACTAATAGTTTCGCGATATTTCGATCATCAGGCAATTTAATGCTACAAATACTGTACAAGCTTTTATAAACAAATAAAGTAGGTGGCTCATCAAAAATAAAAATTACAGGTGGTAACGAAAACATGAAAGGAAAAGAAAGGAGTCCCATGTGGATACGATTTAAAATTACTAAAGAGTGATTTACTTTCAAATTGGGTAAATAAGTGTTCGGCTGTTTGATCAGGAAAGGAGGTTCCATGCAATTAGTGAAGGGAATAATGAATAGTGAAGGGAGTGACTTAGCTTTCTAATGAGTGACATCAATTGTATTTTAAACACAATAAAAGAAACCAACCACCTGCTTCCCTATTCTCTGACAAGCTGAAGGTTAAATTCTAAATCTCCAGAAGCTTGACTTGTGTCTCCTGAGTTGCCTTGTGATCAGTTCCAGGGAATGGAGTAATCTCATGAACATAGAAGTTGATAAACTGAAGCAAATTACTCAGAAGATTATTGGTGTAAGTAAGAAAGTTGGATCACGAATAGAAACTTGAGGAATGCCAGTGTTAATGGAATACTCATCACATGGAATTCTATTCACTGTAAAGATATATATATATATATACATATTTATATATATATATGTATATACATATTTATATATATATATATGTAAGATTTAATACCTCTTCACAGGAGATTGCTTTCTCCTTAAATTATGTCGTTTTCATTGACAGTTCTTGCCATCTTTGATTATTCTTTGGTCCTTCTGGGCACTTGCAGACTATCAAATATGTGTGGCAAATCCAAGTCTTTTTACCCGGCGTCTTTTGGTAATGTTGCTGGAATATGGACCTTTTGCACTAATATTTGTCATTAGTGACCAGGAATGGACCTGTATATTATGGTCTATACTAAAGATGTGAAGAAGAAGGTCATTAGGTACAACATGAGCGCCAAAATTTAAACTTGATTGATATAGCCATCCTTTAAACGAAAGATCCTAGCATATTTTATTAATCTAAGCCTGTATGTTACCTTCCTCTATGTCTTGCGAAGCTAGAACTTAAACTTACATTGTATTTACTCAGTTTTTCAATAGCTGTACAACTGTCGTTTACAATCTATTTACAAGTATTTCTGTACACACCTATGTCCTCCGATTCAATAACCCAAATCAGCACATTTGTAAGAATCTTTTCCCGTTGCTCTTATATCTTTTCTTCAGTGTGTGTCAAAGGCCTTTTCCTTTTTCTTAAATACACCATAAAAAAATTGGTTTGGGGTCCTCTAATCATCCATGTCAACAAAATTACACACGGAACTTTTACAACAAGTTCCGTGTGTAGTATCTTACATTGCCACCTGTATCCGTATCAATAATTCTGAGGAAAATTTCCAAGCAATTTTAAATACCTTCTCCGCATTTCCTATGTTTCTGACGCATAAACAGTAAAGTAAGAGCACAGGTATTGCATATGCCTAACATGCTCAGATCCTGTCTCCTAATTTCACTATTAATGCTTTGTGGAAACTTCGATGTACCTCAGCATCTAGGTCAATCTTTTGACAAGGTAACACCAAGGTTAACATTTTTCATTTTTTTCTTTCTTTTCCCAAATAAAAATCTCAAAGGAGAATAAACTCTAAGCTGATTGCAGTTGACAAAATACAAAAATTGGGAATTGCATAAAATGTGGAATAATTTCTTTGCTGACCTGAAAAGTAGTATCATATATTGAAACCATTGAAATGTATCGTTCCTGGGAAGTTAGAAAGCGTAAATGTCACAACTAAGGGTTTTAGCTTATTCCTTATGTTTTATAAATAAAGACATAATTCCAAATCCTACAGAGCCTTCTCTAAGTTACTCTATTTGCTTTCCAGCCTGGAATATTGCGTAAACAAGAGCTATTTTATTAAATTGGTCTTCCCTGAAATGGGGTTCTTCTTCAAGCCAGTAATGTTCCATGTACAATATCTAGAACACTCCAGTAAGAAGAGCTGTTCGCCTTTCTAGCCGGTATAAACAAGATCTTTTAAGATTATTTTTATTTTTTGCTAGCAAATATTGATTTTATAGTTTGCTTAGGTTTTTATCAGAATTTTCAGTGTTTTTCCTGCTTTAGAAAATGTCTTTTAACCGCAGGGAACTAACTATTGTTAAAATAGCAGGCAATTTTGGTACGCCTTTGGAGAGCGTTATACATTCGAAATATAAGAGATCAAATGAACAAATATTCAGTAAGTCGAATCTGTTGCAGGTTCAAAGTGTAAACGGTTTAGATTTTATCTAAACCGTTTACACTTAAGTTTATGAGTAAAAATATTTTGTTTAATTTTGTTGATTTAGAAAAATCCAGTAGACAGGTTCCAGTAGGCAGGGTAGCTACAGTCTCAAGATCCTCAGATGACACTTTTTTCTATCTGATTAAGATAAAACAGCACTTTTGTGTATTGATTTTTGACTTGTGTCTTTAAATGGTTAGAACTGTTCATGTTATCACTCTTTCATCACTGCAGGACTTTCAAATAAGGCCAATGACAGATAAAAAGAGAAAATAGAAAGATTTATTTACATTTATGAATTTTAATGACAAATCCTTTTAGTCTGTATTATTTTTCACAATTTCTCTGCAGAGGTACATTTGTCACATTTTCAAAATAAAAAATAGTTTTAAGTAAGTACTTACCTTAAACAGAGCAGTGAGCTCATAAGCTGCATTGTCATACTTTGCCTTCCACGGTATTTTGAAATATTGAAAAATGTTCACTCTATCAGGATTTTTCTCTTTATATTTTGTCTGACTCTTAAGGTCTGAAATATACCGACCAGATCCAACGTTTAAATAGATTTCTCCCAGCACACCACGCTCGTCTAAATTAAAGAACAAATAGTCAATTCACATCTTACACTTATAATGTAAGGCAATGCTAAAGGATAATTTCAATATCTTTAAAATACAGTAATGAAGCTGTGTCAAACATTCAGAACATGATTTTGCTTGTGAAGAATATATGATCCCAGTACATTCCTTTCCTTCCATGCAAAATAATCGGAATTTAAGTAATTGCAGTGTAATGCAATTTGGTGACAACGGGTAGGTATTTACAAAATGTTAATTCACAGATAGACAAGCATTAGATTAATTATACATTTGCAGAGGTTATTATAGAACTTTTAATTGGATAGTATAAATATTTATACTTATAAGAAAGATAAAAAGCTAAATACGTTTTGCTATTATATCGACACATATCGTAACAAATTTATGCCCAATTGGGTCTAAAAATGAAATTTAAAAGAAATGAAACATATTGTTTTAATTGCATCGGATAAAATTTAGAGAAATACTATCACGAAATTTTGCATTAAAACAAGTTATGTTTATTCATCTATAGAATATATATATATATATATATATATATATATATATATATATATAGTATATTGTAATATTTTAAAAGACTAAACCTCAGTCAATAGCTACGGGTTTCGCCGTTTAACATCTCATTAGTACATATTGGAGTATCTGAATGTATTCCTTGCCCCAATTTTCATTAAGATAATCATTTAGGACATTGCGACGTAAGCAGAGAATATTCAGATATATTCAGATTATATATATATATATATATACTGTATATGTGTGTGTTTGTGTATGTACAGAGGAAGATAGATGGATAGATAGATGTATTTCCTCTGTATGTTACAAACTAAAGACATAATCCTCGCCATGTTAAATTACTTCTGTTTTTGAAAAGCACTCAATAAAGTTTTTATTTTATAGAAAGCATTTCAGATCTTTTTACCAACCAACTGTCTGGTCACAATTGTCCTGATATTTTACCACCAATGTCATCATGAATTTGTTTAACCGCAAAAACTTTATCAATACCTTCCTCTTTGTTGTGAAGATGAAGCACAACAAATCCGTATGCAAGAAGAGGATAAATCTAAACTCAAGTTTACAAAAATTGAAAATCAGCTGAAACTTTCTTTTTGTATTTTGACTCCATGCTTACACTTAATTTAACCTGTATATACAATTCTTTATGCTCTGGTACTAATCCCATCTGTCGCCCTAAACTTGTCGATATTGCTATTATGATATTTCAGTCGATTATGACCATCCTAAATTTTCTGTGCTTTATTGTGGCACCTAAATGAGATACGCCTTTATAGATGACCTAAGTAATAGCAGAAAATTACTCTTGAAATCTTGAAAGAAGTCAAAGCTTTTACCATGCCTGAGGAAGACTTCCAAGCCTAAGATGCTGCCGAAAACTATTATAGTTGTGAGGAATCATTGGGTGTAAATAAAGTGTTAGATCGTTGCCATATTACAGGAAAATGTTGTGTACCAGTTCACAGTGACAATAATTAAAGTTATCCACTCGATTCTAAATGATGAAAATTCCATTTGGTTCCCTATGAACATCTTGGCAGTGATAGTCATTTAATACGCCGAAGTTACAAGTCAGTTAAGACAAGTTTCTTTGTATTGATAAAAGTAAAGAAAAGTAAATTTCTTTTGAAATTGACCGGCTTCATTTCCTGGATCCATTCCACTTCCTGTTGGCTTCTCTGCACAGCTTGGTTGGCAGTTGATCAGCATATCAGTTTCACTAAACACGAATTCGTAGCTCCCAGGATTTTCCTTTATTGATTTGACAAGGTATTTATCCCTGTAAGTGTATGGACAGATTGAATCGTTTTGGGAACACCTTTCTACCTCCTAGTAAAAATTTCTGCAGTCAGCAGAACAATGCAGTCTCTTCAAAGAACATTATCAACATGCTGTTTCAGTTTGATCAACATTTGAATTTCAAAACGTGGGGAATTTCCATGGTTTGTACTTCAAGACTGAGGTACGTCTACTTATTGATGCTTAAACAAGTTTTCATACAACCTTTCTAATGTATTATCATATGGATCTTATACATTTCTTTACTTGCCCTGGTATTCACAGCAAGCTGCTCTTTTAAAAACTAACATTAAACTTGATCTTTTAATTGTCCCTTACATGTATTGTTTTGTCGGGAAAGGTATAAGTGGTGGAAGCTCTATGATTCCTCGTCATCCTGCAGATGCCAACAATCCCTTGGTTTCCAACTATGACCAATATAAGCCAACCAATTTCTTGATTTATTGGGCTACATATAATCAGTATGGTTGTGCAATGTCCCAATCGCTTCCTATTAGACGATTTTACTTGCTTGTAGCTTAAGATGTAATAGACTTTGTCAACAATGCTGTAGATTACAATGATGATATTGTGTATGTATTGGAGGCAGATTTTGGAATGACCGCCAGAACAACATGATACGCACCTTGATAACCAACATGTTCCTAAATCCTTCAACATCATGGAAAACTACCTTTTCTCAAATTAAAAAGAACTTTAGAAAATCCTACAACTCAAAAAAAGATCTTCAACCAATCCAACACCAAAGTGCTTTGATTTTAAGAATTATATGATTCACTAAGGGACATCCAAGCGGTATTTCCCTCGAGGTCTGGAATTGAAGAAAATACATTGAATAATTTTCTTTGAACAAAATGCCAGTTTAAACCCTTATATCGATTGTAATACAAGTATGAGTTCAAGCTAGGAATGCTGTTGAGAGAGACTTTTTCAAACTGATTAATAATGCTGTATTTAGAGAGTCCATGGAGACTCTTACCTATCAAAAAAAATTTGACTTAGTTTAATCCTAATCTACGACTTTCCTGCTCAATTACCACGCCTTAACTTATTCAAGATCTTTACCTCATCCATATTTGCTGTAAACTCATGAAAAACCTCTGTCCTTTTGGATCGTCAAATATACCTTGGACTGGCAATCTTAAACCATTTATAATATTGTAATGTAAAGCATCTATGAAAAGTACAATGGTTATATTAACAATTAACAATTATCTTTGCTGTTCTTTTGACTGTGAAGAACATTTACACCTTTGTCTGGATTAGAGTGAAGATCATGTATGAAAAAGCCAATACTAAAAGCAAACAATGACATGCAGCTGTCTCCTTAAGATAACTACCACTATAATTATTAATAATTCTTACAACTACCAGTTCATGTAATATAACGTATATTGAACCATGCACGGGCTTTGCAAAGTTCATCTACATCTGTAAGCGCTTTTCTTCTCATACTCCATAAGATGCTTGTAGCTGAGGACTTTGCAGATGACATCGGGTCTCTTCAATTTGCCCGATTTTTCATGGCAGTTTTGAAATAATTGAGGCATTGGCATGCAGCTGTGCTCTGTTTGTATACTGTTCTTTTGTTTACACTGACGCCATTTGTGCAACAAAGCCATGCAATTACCTGTTTAGCTATAAAAAAAGCAAGCTTTGTTCTTCAACAAAATTCTTACTCGGTGTGTAAAGTAACACACTAAATGATAAGAAAAAAGTAATATTATACTCTGCTCTTCTTAAGATGCCTATTGCTCTATTTATTAATTAGCTTATATAGAGTTTAACTGTTCAGGTAAATCGTAGAACAATAGGATTGTTCCTGAGACGGCTCATCTTCTGTGCCTCATTTTTAGGTAGTCACCTCTGTAGTCTGCACGCCTTCATCTCCATTATTCTTTAAAACATCTATTTCTTATCCCCCACCCCTATATTTTTGAGTCACCACATCAAGCAGATATGAGCCCCTCCTCATTTTTACGCGACTCTCTCTGATAGCGTTGTTCCTGTCCGCCATTAATAATTTTAGACAAAATAAAACCTGATTTTTTTAAAAGGACATATCAAAGTACTTTCCCTCTAGTTTCTTTAGTTAAGCCATGGAAATAAAATACGGTACTAATTCCTACAATCAAAGACTAACTTCGTCAAGTACATTAGTGAGTTCATGTGAATTATAGCTGCCTAAAATTATAAAAATTGTAATTAATAAATACTTACATTTGTAGGGAAAACAGTCGCTATAATCCCCTATATTTTTAAGGTTTTCTTTATTCTTTACACATCTCGTCTGAAAATAGCAAAACCAGAACCAACTTCTAGTAAAAAGAACCTCACAAAACAATATTTATTCAAAAATTTATTGTATATTTACCAAGAACAATAAATATGTAATTGCTATTGAAAGAAGGAAGAATTCCTATTTATGTGAATACATGGATTACCATATTGAACATTCGGCTTTCATTACACTGAAACAGTATAAAGTAATACTTATTACAGAGTGATTGATGTTTAAAGTGTAGTTGGAGGCGTAGAAAATAATTTCCGAAAAATATTATTTTACACTCCCCATTGATGGTCTACTTAAACAGTTAAGAAGCACTTTAACGGTATTTCAAGAGACCAACTCAAGGTTTAACAAGCTTGACATACTCTATTTCCATCCATTGATTAAGCTGTTAATTGAGCCGTGGCTTAAAGGTTAGGGCAGTTCCACCGTAACCCGGGTTCGATTCCCTGAGAGGGAGAAAAGAATATGGAACTTTACAAAAGAAAAAGCCATTGGTTGGCGTCAGAAAGGGCATCCAACCAAGAAATTCCTCACTGCCAAAACGAAGTCCCTCTTAAAGGCACCATCCGAGCTTCAATTACTGCGGAAAAGTGACCTCAAAACCCCAAACATTAAACAAATCTTTTTGAAGTCAAGAGCCTTTTTTACGATAAGCGTAATTTTTACATTTTAACATTCCAATTACATGTCATTTCTGACTAATTTTGAAAAATACTGAGAAAATGGGTGCAATCTTTTGGTTCCCAAAAAACACTTCGTTCAATAATCTGAAAATAAAACTTCTCATTGATATTTCCCCTACCATTGTAAGTAAAGCTAACTGACCAAATCTGGAACCTTAGAAAGCATAATTCCCTTATCTGAAAACAAAGTTATTCCGAAGTATATCATTTCACATCTGGTGGAAGAAAAATTCAAAAAATATCTTTTAACCTCATAATAGAAAGATAGCCTCCTTTTAGTAAACCAAGGGACAGGCATCTGTAGTTTAATGCAAATTCTAAACTCCAGCCATTATTAATGTATCAGCTACCAAATAAAGTCAGCCAAACGATACTGAATTTATCCTTTCAATAAAGAAGAATAAATAAAGGCAAGTGAGGTGTAAAATACAGAACTAAGCTCCGTGTGTACATACAGGAACTTAAAAAGAATACAGAATATAAAATATCCCGTTACGACAATCTGTAAGAGGAGAAGCTGTCTAAATAGAGAAAGGTATGATTCAGATGGAAGGGTCAGGGATGAGGAAATGAGGTAGATTAAAAAGTAGCCTCGTGCTAACATGTAGAGAGGACAAGCGTGAGCTGGAAGTAAGAAATAGACTAAAAGAATGTAAGAGAGGATTCTCCTTTACCGTTGCTCACAAAACGTAGCTCAGAGAAATTGTCAACTTTTTTAGTGTAACGATTTCTTACCTATTTTAAATGGGAGTATTTTCAAAGAAAATAATTATTATCATATTGTTAAATAATTAAATAATTATTTATTAATTAAATATCATTATTAAATAATTAAATAATTAGACTATTATTATTAAATGTTAAAGTTTTTATATCTATAGCTCTCACTGATTCTATAAGTGTTCAAATGTTTGAGTTAATGTGTTCTGACATGATTTAGAGAACGCTTACAGCCTCAGGAGAAATCGACAGACTAGAGGAAAAAAGAGGATAATCCAGCATGTAAAATAGAAATTATTATTATTATTATTATTATTCAAGTATTTATTATTAAACAACACAAATTTTATAGGCAATTATGCAGTGCTTTATCTTCAATGTTCTGTTTGATTCACGCAAAAATTACTTCTCTGATCAGTGATATATAAACTTTCTAAGTACAACAGACTGTGAAGGCGAAGTTAAAACACACTACTGTTAGCAAGAAGTTATTAAATTGCATCTGGACGTCGAAATTAACGCCATAAATTACACTATCCATTGCAGTACAACATCGGTTGCAGTACAACATCGTTTACAGTACAACATCGGTTGCTATACAACATCGTTTGCAGTACAACATCGTTTACAGTACAACATCCGTTGCAGTACAACATCGGTTGCTATACAACATCGTTTGCAGTACAACATCGTTTACAGTACAACATCAGTTGCATTACAACATCGTTTACAGTACAACATCGGTTGCTATACAACATCGTTTGCAGTACAACATCGGTTGCTATACAACATCGTTTGCAGTACAACATCGTTTACAGTACAACATCAGTTGCATTACAACATCGATTACAGTACAACATCGGTTGCTATACAACATCGTTCGCATGTACAACATCGG
>RDPX01000044.1:869163-887881 GCA_003991215.1 Morbakka virulenta | reverse complement strand
TTTTTTTAATATGTAACCTTTTTATTTTGCCACACTTCCCAACATGGAGGTCTATTTCTCGCCTAGTAAATACTGGAAGAAAATCCAGAGATTTTCCCCATGTCAAATTTTCTTTGGATTTGTTATCTGTAATTAACGTAACGTCCAGATCAGCATTTATATCTCGTAATAACAAATTTTGAACATTTATATCCGAAAGAGATCCACTAAAATTGACAGTTGCCTCAGGTTTTTTAATAATTATAAGAGTTTCGAGTTCTATCTCCGCTTCCTCCATTTTTGTTTATATTTTTGTCCATACGGGTCTCGTTTTGAAGTCGAGGCTAACATTACATCATAGAATTAGGGAAACGCGTATTATATTAAAAATGGAATATGCCATTGCATAAAAATGGCAGTAACCAATAGTACTAGTGGTATTTTATAAATTATTGTTTCATTGCATTTTTAGTCTTCTGTTAACAGTCATTAGAGCAAGTCATCAATAGTACTTTAATTAATTGTTTGGAAAATTTTCAACCTTCATTTCTAAGCAATAATTAATTTATGGTGCTTTATAAGTGGTTTAATAATTATTGAAAAATTTAAAATCAGAAATTTTGTACTAACTTGACAATACAGTTCAGAAGTATTACTTTGATTCCGAGGTCTTAAAAGAAGGCCTAGATACCATAAAAAACATACTTCTAATAATTCAAATAGTTTTTAATCACACACATGTTATCATAATCAGTTTTGATTGTTCCATGGTACATATTCTTTTATGAAACAAATGTCTTTTTCTTCCCAATGACCACTTCATTAACAATTGGAAATTATATTACTAAAATTTTAAATGCAGTATAATACAATTATATCACTCCCTTTAAGTCTGTTTGATGAACAACTTGGAGTGGAGGGACAATATAGGTGCTTGAACCCCTTAACCATGTTTAAGATTAAGGAAGAATTTTTTAATAGCTCTATAATAAACTGGGGGGTTTTATCAGACAAGCACTTTTAATAATTAATTTAAAATTTCTTTATAGCCTCATGTTGAAAGTTTGGTGAAAATACTTGATTGAAAACTAGCAACTGTTATTTCTGGGATTTCCAAAATGCTTAACTAGATATTTCCATCTAAAACATTACAGCCAAAACCATCTAAAACATTACATTACATACTAGTGAAGTTAAGACTATATCATTGGGAATAGAAATCCACTGCTGAGAAATTTGTAAAGGGATTTTCTGTAAGCCAAACGTAAGTGCCAAGCCATTAACCAATTTCTTAACCACACCTATTTTAAGACCTTACTCTGAAAAAGTAATTGTGTGGACTGAGTACTGAGAAAAGAAATACCATCGACAAAACAGTTGAATTGATCCTTAACAATAATATCAGTTAATTACTGTATGAAATGAAAAATAGTTACATATAATCCTCAAACAATAAACTGTTTTTAATATTTCAAAAATTTAAGATAATCTAATCTTAACTAATAACAGTAAAATAGTAAAATATTATTTAATGTTTTTGATCAAATATAACCAGTAAAAATTCTTTTAGAATAAACTACACACACCGTATTTGATTTGTTGTTCAAAATTATAATAAAGAATCCACTTAAAGATTACTCTTTCTGTATTCCAAATGTATGGAGGTCGTCCAGTTGTTAAGATAAACAGCAGAAATGAAATATTTTCCATAGTACAATGGACAACAGAAATCACAGCATGTTTATTTGCAAAAATTCTTTTTCTGATTCATCGAAACTAATTGGAACAGTGTTTAAGTTTCTTGAATGAAAGAATGACAGATTATCATTGATCCTTTCTTTTCTCTGCAATATAATTTCTGTATGACAGAATAGTACCTTGCATTGAAGCACAACCTTTTACATAGTTTTTTGGGCATTGATTCACCCAATAACTTTGGTGGAATTTCTATAAAGGTTATTCGTTTAGAATAAATGCTTAAAGTTGTTCCATGACCCAAACACAGTCTCCCACTTCCTATATCTCTTGAGTAAGGATGTCGAGTATTGCTTATATGAGCTTGTTAAAAGATGCACGGTCTCTCCTTATTAAGTGCTTGAACAAAGGCACCCTATAAAATTACGATCTTGGACTACCATTTCTGTGCGATCATACTTTCCCGTGCCTGTCGCAGCCGCTTTATTATTCCTCAAAGCAGTGATTGTTTACGGAATATGATTTCCCACCAAAACCAACCTATTTAAGAAAATTCTGTAAGAAGAAGCCACACAGTAAATGGTAAAAATTTTTCTTGTGTTTTTAAGAAAAGTAAAAATCCCTTTATTTCGAATTCAACTCGTTTTGTAGCTTTAGGGGATTATGAATAAGCAGAATCTACTTAACTAATGTGATAAAATAGAATAAAAGTCGTTGACAACATTTATTTTATCCCGCACGGATAATTTTAGTGAAATATTAAGGGAGTATAACAAAATAATCGATGGATAGTCCATGTACCTTGCACCAACCATGTTTAATCGTTTAAACTTTACTGAAGTGCCGTCACACGTTAATGCAATCGGATGGGATTTTTTCTGAACACTGTTGATTGAAACCATGCTTTGAAAGAGAATCAAGAAGATATTTTCATATTAAAGCTGCTTCTTGACCATCTAATGTAAAGAAGTTTAGAAATAGTTTCTTTGGTATCTTATCAATAGTAAGCCGAAGTAAAATAATGAGACATGCTTTTTTTAAGTAATGTTGTTGGTTAATTTACAATGACAGCAATTTTCCCTTATCTTCTGTGTGGTTTCTGTACCATTTCCTCAATCAAAAGGTCGCGAATTCTATTCAGAGAGTAATCTGCAATGTATCGCACCAATTTTCTCATATATAGAACGTAGACAAGACGAATACCTTTAAACGTTTGGGTTTGAAGCACCTTATAGCCAGAAAGTTTGTATCTTCTGAAATGAAATAAAATATTCTGTTCTCGTGTATATTCCGTTCTTGTAAGTGATCAGTGACCTGATTCTAAAATTGCTGAGCCAATTTGGTTTTTGCTCTTCCTTGACAATACTTCAGACAGCCTTTCATGGCCTTGAGACTTAGTATCCCCAGCAAACATTTCCTTCAGAGACTTTTGGCTTTCACCCTTACTCTTATATTTCTATTTACTCATGGCTAATATAAGTATTTTTCGATGCTATCGTTCCAAGTCCAACCACATTTTTACATATGTTGCCGTCAAAGACACCATTTCACAGCATAGATAAGAGTATGATTGCATACGGTAGTCAAACTGAGGTAACCAAGTGCATTGAGGATAATCGGCATTAGCTTCTGCCCAACTACAATAAGCTATGGCTTCTGCTATGTTATTGCGAATACGTAAGTCATCATTATCCGTTTTACCTTTTATGTTTGTCATGAAAGTTTTTTAAAAGAAAAGTAATGCTTGATACTCACTTCAAATTTCTTGCCTGTTGAATCTTCTTTAGCATCCAGCGTCTTGCAATACATCATCATAAAAAGAACTAGCAAAACGAGAAAAAGAAATTTGTCTCAAAGGCTTGCGTAAACTCTTAAAGACATTTTACCATTTTAGGAGCCAGAATCGAACAACTGCCCAAGAAAGTTTATAAAAAGCACAGTTATCAATACTAGAGGAAGATCACGTCGAAAAAAAACTTAAAAAGAAGAAATCATATTTTTTTGCTCTTAGCTTTTTGTTTTCTTTAAATTTTTTTCTGCATTTCTTTTTCACTTGTAGATGAAGTCCGGAATATTTACTACATCGTATACTTCGATTTGGTGCCTTCATTTCCTTATTTTTGTAACGATTCGACAGTTTTCATTAAGTGTCAGGGCCTTTCCTACTATCTTAGGATGCTCTTCTAACAGTGAACTAATTGAAAAAGAAGTGAAAACCGTTTCGGGTGTAAGCGCTGTACAGTGCGCATTACGTGGGCAACTACAAGAAGGCTCGACTTCAGTAGTTTGGGAACAAGGAACTCAAATATGCAAAATTTACACAAGAAAATCCAGCTCAATTTTTAAACAAGGTACTACATCTTGTTTATTGGTAAGTAAATAAGTAAATAAATTTGTAAAACTTTCTTTCTTTTCTATATGGGTTATATTAAATTTAATGTGAATTTAAAATTTTTCTTTTGATTTTTTTAATACATTAACTGTATCTTGCCATAATGTGATTTTGTAAAGAGGTTGTCCAAAAAAGTGAATCGGTTATGACAATTATTTTCTCATGAAGTAATAGCATGATAAAAGAGAATGAGCTGAAAAGTATGATCGCCACATAGTATTAGAATGAAACAATTGACAAAACTTGACTTGACAAAACATCTATAATACCCCTCTATGCTCTAAATTTCTTCCCTTCTTTATATCTCTTTATACTCCTCTCTCTTCCCTCCATCTTTCTCTCTTTTCACGCTATTGCTCTTATCTTCACTTATGTCCCTGTCGTATTTTATTTCTCGTTCTCGGCAGTCATCATGGAGGTGGCATCTGGCCAGGAGGTGACAGCCATGTCGCGCAAATCATTTTGATTTTAAATGCCCGAAATGGTTAGCATGGTCATCGACTGATGATCAATGATTTTTGTAATTACCACCAGACAAATACTCATTCTTTTATTTTAATCTATCATAATTTTATTACTCGTCTTTGTCATTCTTTTTGGCATAAATATCTTTCCATAACAATCATTCTTACTTTCTTTTGCCATTTATCTGCAACCTTTTTTTGTATGAGTGTGTGTATGTATATTTGTGTTGCTCGTTGTGTTGTCTTTCCTAGTGGCCTGCTGCTTGTTTATGTATGTGTAGTTTCCTCATGGTATTAATTTAGACAATACCATCTTTGGCTCTGATTATTATACTCTAATATATATATATATATATATATACATATATATGAATAATTACATTTCTTTTGCAACTAATTATTATTGCTTGGTTTATAGAAATAAAATATTTAGTCTGTTCTTACATAATATGTTCTGGTTTTGGTAATTTTTCTTCCTGGTAATTTCATTTTAATACAAGCATCTAATGTTTTATTTCCTGTTACTCTCTTTCCTCTCAGATGTGAAAGAAATCATGGTAACTTGAGGTATTTAAGATATCTTGTTTAAAGAACCTACGGGATTTACTTTTGAGGTTTAATATTTCATTGAGGATTTAACTTTTTTAAAAAACTTAATTCTTAAAAGTAGTGGTATTTCTTTTCTCTTTTTAGATGAAATGCGCACAGGAAAAAAATTATGATGCTACCTTAAGCGATTATACAAACTGCTTGCCTTATAAATGTAAGTATTAAGTAATATATAATAATAATATATTAATAATATATAATTGTTTAATGAAAAATGATATTTATAATTATTAACGTTTAAAGTATGCTATCTTACAGGGCTTTGTTGAGGTCAAAGATTGCAAATACCTGAAAAGAGGGATAAGCCGACACATGGCTTACAAGCTAAAGAAAAATTAGCAGATAGCAGGATTTCAAATATTTGTGGAGAAATTTTGTAAATCTGCCATCGTGCAATGAACTAATTGTAAAGAGTACTTAAAACGCAGTAACCGACCGTGAAGATGTCAGAGCATTGATGGATCTTAAACGAAAGTTCTATTATTAAACTAAATAAAAAATAATGCAACAATGAAGATGTGAATCCATAAACAATAAAAATGTGAGACTACAGGGTTTATGGTTATTAAACCAAAATTCTATTAAACAAAATAAGTAACAATGCCACAATAAAAATATGAGTCAATAAATATTAAAGATGTGAGATCATGGGGTTAATAAATACTAAAAATAATTTATTCTTGAAAATTCTGAGCTTTACGGGCTCAGAGGAAGCCATAGATGTAAGACTTTTATCATATTATGACTCATAAGATTTTTCGTAGCTGCGTTTCGAGAAATACTTTTGCCATCATCAGGCTAGTTAAGTGACAAGATACGGTTTTTTATACCATGGTAGTGGGGAACTAGGTGTAGACAGGTATCGAGTTCTTTCGAGGAGTATCACCATACATATGCCTTTGTTGTTGTGTTTCTTTCTTTAATGCTGGATGTCATAGAAAATTTATCTAAGACAATAACACAAAACATGTTTCATGTTGGTACTGCGCCAAGGACTAAAGTATGAAGTTTCGAGTGTTAATGTTACAAGTATTATTCCGTTGCTTAAGTTTGTATTTTGTAGTTGTACGACTACTGCAAAAACATAAAATATGCAAAAAGTGAGTTAAGGCCTAATTTTGCTTCATTACCTAAGAAATGCAATATTTTAATGCATAGCTCGCATGACTAAATTACCAAATGCTACAATTAAATATACAATTTAAAAGGTATGGTAGAAATGCAAGTCCTGATGATCAAAACAATGCTGGGAAACATAATTTATCAATACAAAATATTATGTTAAAGAGAAATCAGAAATATTAACATCCCCAGGTTATAAACTAGTAAACGGTATTTTGTAGGAAGCTGTATGATAGTATTTTGAAATATAGCGATCATAGCGACAAAATTTCTATTCCTTTTTTTTATGTTAGACAAATATGGTGTCCTAGGAGAAGTTTATTTCGACATTGGGGAAGGTTCAACAATTTCAGATCTTCAGAATCAAGAAAAGTATGTGAAGAAACAGCCGGACATCGTACAGATATTTCAGTATTTCGAAACACTAAATTTTGGAACCTTTGAAAACACAGCTCTTGAGCTCACAGCTTTGTTTAAGGTAAGCCATTGGGTATGAGTCATTATTTGGCATTGTTACGGCTGTTATACATTCACACAGCAGTAAGAAATTTTGTAATGCATTTCATAAAATATTGATAAAATTCATTAATTTGGGAAAAATCTCCAATGTCTCTATTGACCTGGGTTGAGACTAAAAAATTTAAATATTCATGATTGTTATTCTGTTAATAGGGCTTACACACCTTATATATTTGCAGAAAGAAAAGGCACTTTTAAATATGCAAAATATCACAAATATCATAATGTAAAGTCAATTCAAAAAGCATATTTTTATGAAATTTTTCATAAAAATTTTTCAAAAAGTCTCAGAGAATGCCATGAAACTTTTTTTTTCTTTAACGGAAATTTTGTTATTTAACTACTTGGGTAGAATATAAATGGCAATACTGTTAAATTTTCACTTTAACAACCAGTCAGCTATTGAAATACTTGATGAATATTTTTTGCAGTGTAATCTTTTTGTACTGATTAGTATTACTTCTATTCTCAAGTTTTCCAACGAACAATAACCTCATTGCCATAAATATTACAAATCACCTTTCTACTTCAATATTCTACTTACTATCCAAAGTCCCTCAATCATTTCATTCAAACCAATCTAATTTTTACTTTAGAGATAATTGATCATTAGTGCATAGAATAAAAGATACGTAACCACTCTCACTTCTTACACCAATGATCTCTCTCTTCCTTCGACTTTATGCGTCAAACCAATATCTACAATTTATGATACTCCGTGATCTTTGCTACACATTTAGCCTTGTAAGCAAATTTTGATAGAATGCTATTCTTTTATCTCAGAATGACAAACGTTTCTAAATAAACTGGAATTTGATATAACCACTGACTTTAGTTTCTTCAGGAAGCGCTGGACAACGCTATTGAACGCTACTGATGATGGTGTTTCATTGCTTCAGAACGTATTTGAGTTTTCCTCTACATCTGTTCTTTTCTACCTCTTTTCCTCTTTCTTTTTTTTCAGGTGGTGCCCCTTCCAATACTGTTTTGCTGTGGTGGTCATTATTTTACATTAGTACATAATTAACTGTTTTGACGATATTTTCAAAAACAATATCACTGAAACTAAGTACACCAGTTAAACATAACACTATACCACTTCTTACGAGGTCTGTCCTTTTGATTCTTAGGGAAAAACATTGACATATTTCATGTAACACATTCAGTGATGGCTATTATAGGCTTTGATACTACATATACACGTTGGTATTTTACTGGCTGTTACTGTAAAGATTTCATCCTGAGTGTTATAATACAAAAGGAAAAGACTAAACAAGCAATTAATCCCAGGCATCCACTTTATTACGATTGCAACATTAAAAAGCATCTAAAATAAAGGAAGAGCTTTATAACCCTGAAAGAACTAGAAACCCCTACCAAACTGCAGCAGAAATAGAGAGAGAGAGTGACAGAGAGAGGACCTATGGTGCCCTACCTGACCCTAGTGAAAGTCTTCCTTGTAACATCTCTCATACCAGAAAGAAATAGATCACCTTGAATAGAGGCAGAACGAAAGTTGGCAGGAGAGAGGACAACCTCCAGAGACATGGTTACACAACTGGCACCAAATGCCTCTATGGTGAGCCAATACAAACAATAAACCAGATCCTCTGCAGCTGTCCACTAGGATCCACTTGTTCTTCTATGGATCCAAAGAAAGTAAATGAAGCAGCACCCCAATGGATAAAAAAACAGTGTCACAAGAAATCTAGAATTTAACATTTCATTAATTCTTCCCACAATTCACCACAGTGCATTCTTATATTCCAATTTTACAACTTCTTTGTTAATTTATTATCTGATGAATTTACTTTAATAGACATCAATAAAATATTCTTTATTTTATTTAATCTTGGAATACTTTATCTTAACATGGATGACATTTATATTCTTTCTTTAGATTTTCTTTCAATCGGCACATCTCCTGTAAAAACATATTTAACTCTTTATTCTTTCCTTTGCAAATCATTTTTTCTTATTGTTTAGCTTAGTTTTTTATGTTCACTATTGTTCTTTTCCTTCAACCAGTTTATTGCTGTCCTATAGAGAAATGGCATCAATCTTACAAATGGCGTCCCCCAATGTACTTGTGCATAGTGACGAAGATGAGGTCTTTCTTATCTGACTTCTTATAAATTAAGAGTTAAAATTTCTGCCATGCTTACACTTTTCAAACGTTGATAATATTATAGATATACTGTGTATAATAAAATGTTCACTTTAATAGCCTCCAAACACTGGTAAATACGTCTTTAGTCTCCACTGCCAAATGGGTGCAGAAGTCCGTCTTTCAAAGGACGAGGATGAGGACCATTTAATAATCATCGTACAATCATTGTACGGAAACGCAAGAGAAAAGTAAGAATTTTCTCAATAAGATAGATTTGTAAAAGCTGTTGAATATCCTTTATTTGGAATTTTTCTCAGAGGCATCACTGACTTGGAAGATTTAGGTCCCAAAATCTATTACAGAATTTTAGTACTGATTATTACTTGATATGAAGCATAAGGTTTGAATTCTCATATAATAAGCCGACGTATTTCTTAATATTGATTAAACAAATACGAATATGTAGTTTTAACAGCTGGACTACTTTTAGTCCCTCAGAATGAAAGAGGAGTCATGTACAGCTGCAACCAAAAATATTTTTTGTCCCAAGCCTGAGTATTTTTAACAATACGTTTTTGTAGGATCATAATGTACTAGTAATTGTGGTAATAATAATCCAACTTTTATTGCTTTGAAGGCTATTTCATGTCAAACTGTTCACGTCCATGTATTTTTGTATTAAGCTGATCAGTTAGTGACGCTTTCCACTTGGATAGTTTAAATGGTTTTATTCCATCCGCTAAAATTATACGATCTAAAAACTTTTTATAAATAGTACTTTTTCAGAATTGAATGTCACACTTCCTTTTGCTAGCTTTGTTTCAAAATTACCATGTTCGTTTTCAAAAAAGATCAACTGCAAAATTGTCTATGCTTTTTGTAAAGCCTATCAATCCTTAAGAATATGCTTGGTAAATATATTTGGTAAAGGTCCTAACCTCAGTGGGCATCTAGTAGAAAATAATTGGCTATATGAAGTAGTGAAGTTCCATATAGATTTGGGTTTTTCATTAATTGCCAACTGTCAACTGCCAATTGTCCATAGCCAGAATCCCAATCCAGCTTGACAAGTAGTTTGCACTTTCTTGCTAGTTGTTCTACATTTTCGTTGACACTTAGGAAGTTCTTAATATTCTTTATATTGTTGTTATTATTAGTTTGTATTAAGTTGTGTTAAAATCCATACTTACTCTTAAATCAACAAATGGTTTCAATACTGTAACGATAAAGTGACACCATCCTATAAATTCATCAACTGGTCTAATAACTGTCATCCATAACAGTAGCTCAAGCTGTTTGAAATGCCGATCCCAAATTGCTATAGCTATACATTGCGGTGCTTTTATATGGTATGGAGTGACATTCTCTTTTGATTTAATGTGCAGTAGTGGCCGAGTTGTTCAATCAATATCTTACGATGCAAGAGTTTTTCGGTTTGAACCTCGGCCAAGAACCAGGAGGTACCGTGCCCAATTCGTTTCTCCGTTATAAGTGTCATACTGTAGAGTCTGTACAGGTTTTAGAATTGGAAGAGGAAAATCTAAAAATTTAGGAAATATATTAAGGTACAAAAAGAAAATCAAAAATGAAAGTAACCCTCTGTGGTAAAGTAGCTTCAAGCTTTGCTTAGGATGAAAGACCTAAAAAAAAAGAAAAGTTGGGGAAAAAACGTTTCCTCTTTGATTAACACTACTTATTTATATACCTTTGCGAAAATGATTATGATTTCCTTTTTCGATTCGACATCTTTAATTAGTATTGATTTTATTGACTAATCTGTATTGCAACATTGTTGATTATATCTTTACATACATTTCAATTATATTAAGTGCTCCTAAAAGTGGTTTACTAAACAACGGTATTTCAACTCCAAAGCATAAAAAAATGGTAACTAATTTCGCCTCGGTTCCCAAAAACATATTTTGTGCAAATTACACCAGGCATTTTTTTCTTTGCCGTCTCTCCTATTAAACATTTATTGGCAGGTTTTCATTTATGTAATGATTTTTCAAACTGATACTTTAGCTCTTGTGTATATTTTAAAAGTGACTGATCCCGTTTTGGTAGATAATTTAATATTTTAGTATTTCCCCTCTACCTGTTGACCAAGTCAGTTTCATTCCACTGTATCTTCATGTTTTCTATCAAAATAACTACTTGTACCTACTTAAGCCGTTTCAATTCATCAATTTTTAATTATTATCAACACTGGGTTCTATTTTTTGAAAATATACTACTCTTTTGCGAAGTGACTTTGAAATCCAAATCGGAAGGAAAACTTAAAACAAATCCATAAAGTCTTCCTAATTGTCAAATCGAAGGCAACTGATTATTTTGGTATGGACGATTTGAAGAACTGTCGACTTAATACCCCTCACCCTGGTGCAAATTAGTTGACTCAGAAGGTGAAAATGAAATTAAATATATTTTTAGAAATACTGCTCTAAAATATACATTTTTAAAACACGAGACAATAGTTTTCAGTTTAATAGGACTTTTGTTCACCTTTATTCTTTATTATTCCCATGCTAAGAGAGTATGATAGTTGCTAACCATCTGCTAGTCACAATACCACAGTTAAATCATGTTATCTTGTTACCATGTTATTACGAGAGCTTAGGCTTAACCCGTATTTGCCCAAGTTACAAATCACAATTCATTTATGGTCAGTTTATAACTTCAGCTGATATATGAACCATGGCATACCTGTTTTGGAAAGTATTATTTTATTATTCAAATTATTTCCAAAAATAGGTGCGTCAGTTTAAACTGACGCTGGGCACGTATGGGTACAGGTTTTTTCCCTGTACCTTACTACTCACTGGGGCAATTCTTTTTTGTTTGGCTAATCATACTATATTGTAACTGCTTGTTTGTTGTGGGGACATTGTTAAATATGTAAAATTAGGCAATTAAGTCTGCTTGAACAATGAAATTGTAAAATGCCTTTCACAATTGCCCCACTTGTGCAATTATTCCTGTGATCATTTTGTGTATCCTCCTTCTTAGCCAGCTTATGATTGAAAGACATTACTTTACGGAAAAAGCAACCAGTTACCAATTATCAAAGAAGCAGCACCAGATTGTTGTTGAACAGCATAGCTCAGTATTCTTGTTTAGAGTAGGCTGACTGTCTGTTGATATATCAAAATGGCTACTGATAGAAATATTGCGAAATGTAAAAAAACGAAAATAAATGTTGATGAAGCACTGAATTTTTTGGAGAATTTACCCGATGAGTTTTCTTCTGATGATGAGGTAGGTGTGGAAGATCAACAGAAATCCATGGACTTGTATATAGAACCGCCAATCAATCCATTCAGCCCCGAAAGTGATGTTGATTCTAGAGACGAGGAAAATTTTACTCTGAACAACTTGAGCAGAAACCAACTACTGTCATCTACTGTACTTGAAATTAGCACATGAAAAGAAAAAAGTNAAAATTAGAACATGAAAAGAAAAAAGTGTGAACGAAGAAGAAAGTGAGAAACAGAGCACAGCCGATTCTGAGAGTGAGCCAGCACCACAGAAAAAGGCAAGAAAGCAAAAAGTGAAGCCCTATTAACCAGCATGGAAGATAGATGACCTCCCTCCGAACCATAATAAGAACACCCCATGGGCATTGTTGCCACATTTGCTACATACAACGGATTCTCCTGAAGCCCTGTTTGATCGGTTTTCCACTGAGGATGTCCTGCTTGCAATCTGTCAGGAAAGCAACAAGTATGCAATTTCAAAGAGTCATTCACTGCAAGTAGACATTGATGAATTGAAAGCATTCATTCAGATTGTGTTAGTTAATGGCTAGTTAGTTAGTTGCCAAGAAGACGAATGTTTTGGTCTGCTTCCGAGGACTGTCATAATGTTGTAATTTCCAAGTCAATGACAAGAAATCGATTTGAGGACATTTTAAGATTCTTGCATGCAGCAGACAATACTTCTTTGGACATGCAGGATAAGTTTGCCAAGGTACGCCCACTGCTTGATGCTGTTAACAACCAGTGTTTAAAGAATTTTCTTCCAGAGCAGACAATTTCCATTGATGAGTCTATGGTTCCATATTTCGGGTAAGCATGGTGCTAAGCAATATATTCATGGAAAACCAATTAAATTCGGTTATAAAATGTGGGTTGCAGCTACACCTGGAGGATATGCAATACAGTTTTACCCTTACCAAGGCGCTGGTACGACAGACCACTCACTTGGACTGGGTGGGTCAGTTGTTAGCAATTTGACAGCATGCCTACCACGTCACGACGGATCCAAGTATCACATTGTTTTTGACAATTTCTTCACTGGCCTTTCTTTGCTCCATCTTTTGTTAGAGAATGAATTTGCAGGCACAGGTACTGTACGAAACAACCGATGCATGAAAGCGCCTTTGACAGACATGAAGGAAATGGAGAAACTGCAACGTGGATCTTTTGATGTTGCTCTTGATACCAGGTCTGACATTGCTGTTTCGCGTTGGAAAGACAACAAAGTTCTAACTGTGGCATCAACATTTGTTGGAGCTAAGCCACTCTCAAAAGCCACAAAATATAATCGCACCGAGCATCGCAAAACAGAAATCGACCAGCCTTTGATGATTCGACATTATAATAAAGGCATGGGCGGCGTTGATCGTCTTGATCAAAATCTGATCTGTTGCATGATCAATATACGCAGCAAAAAGCGGTAGTGGCCAATGTTCCGATTTTGTGTGCTGTCAACAATGCCTTTCAGCTACATTAAGTGCAGGTTCATACTCCAGGTCAAGCTACTCTTGATCTGCTCGGTTTTAGACGTACAGTAGCTGCAACACTCCTCTCATCATCTTCGCGCACGGAACCTGCAAGACGACATCAGATCTGATCAAAAAGACCACTGGATCGTCAAAGGAACACAGCGAAGATGTGCGCTCAAGGATGGCACAACAGTGTACTATTGTGAAAAGTGTAATGTAGGACTCCATCCAGATTGTCATACGTTTTTTCACATGTAGGACATAAGCAATTTTTGCTTGGATGTAAGACTAACTATTTGTTTGCTGCATATTTGCCTTCTTTATTAGTGAAATAAACTTTATATTACAGATTAAAAGTATGCTCATTACTTTTAGTTCTGCCTTGCAAAGTGTTGTCGTACATAGTAAGGACGTATAAATCACATTAACATGGAAAGAAAGTTCAAAATTGAATGGAAAGTTAACTAACCCATATTAAAAAACCTGTACCCATACATGTCCAGCGTCAGTTTAAACTGACGGTAGTACAATGGCTCATATATACAATACCAAACAACATCAGAGTCAATCAAATGCTCCTTGGAACTATGAAAGAATGTGTCTAACTGATTACAATGTCCAAATGTGTTGGTGTTGAGCAATTTGGAAATTTTGGGCAATTTAAACCTCACAAAATGAAAAATGGCATTTTCTTATAATTTAGAGGAAAAATCGGCCGCCGAGCAGGTTCCGTGTGCACAATAAGCTAGTTAGTGCATACACCGTTCTACAAGACTCCTAGAGAGCCCTTTGGGACATTAACATTGCAGATATAGTTTTCTACTCTTCAGAGTTTTCTGTTTGGTCTAGCGTCAGTTTCAACTGACGCTGGGCAAATATGGGTTAATTTTGCAGTCTTTTCGTTCTTGAAACTTGTTTATGTACAACCTGTTTTTGTAGGATTTAAATTCAGCGAGCTTCCAGGCCAACCAAGTATCTTTATGCAGTTCTTTTTAATACCTTTGTCATTACCTTTGCAGTGTGGAACTAAGACAAATCCTACTCCGAATATCCAACTCCACTCTGGAAACGCCTTCTTTCTGCTGCCTACCCCAAATTTTTCAATAAGAGCGATGTGCTGAAGAAGCCTGATGATTCCCTCCACAAAAGCACAATAACAATAAATGTTTAGAAAGAGAACCTTGCTGCAGTAAATTTGTTCCTGATAGTCAAATAAATGATATATGAGACAATACGATGAAAAAAATCCATTCTTGTCAGTTTATACAAGTAGCTTATATGATGAGAACTTTTGCTAATATTTTCATAAATTTCTCTAAAAATAAAAACGTAGGTAATAAGAACTTAAGACATATAAAAGAGGCTAATTCTCCCTGCATATAGTATATCATCATCATCATCATCAAATACGCCTTCCGACGTTTGTCGACATTGCGTTAAAATCCAATATGTATTGGATTTTATTTATCATTTTATAATATTAGACATTCCTCCGAAGAGTTTTGGCATATAGTATAGGAAGAATAAAAGATGGTTGTTTATAGTGAAAAAAAGAAATTTGAATAAGCTGAGTAAGACCAAACATCGAGCAAAAAACATTTTTGGAATATTTTTATCACATGAAGTGTATTGGTTTTATTAGTAATTATTGGTCTTGATATTCTCTCTTGATATATTTATAATTCTTTTTCTAGTCACCCTATTATATCAAATGGTATATTCTTGTCTAAACATCGATACTACCTTTTGCGAGGAACTGTGAAAACAGGGACTGATGGTGGTTACATAATAGTGGGTGTTTCGTTTGAAAGTGGAGCTTACAACCTTGCATTTGGGGAGTTGTTTTACAGAGAACGGTAGGTATTTCATAAAATGAAATAAAAGCTCATTTTCACCTGAGACGATCATTGAAACAAGAAGTCTTAGAATTGAAAGAGTTGAAAAATGTTGGTTAAGACAGTTAATTTTGTAAAAAAATTGAGAGTGTCCTAGCAACAAAATGTATAAAAGCAAAGTTCTTGTACTCAAGAGGAGTATTCTCAGTATTGAAAATTTTTCTCACTAGTCCTCCTGTTTTAATATTTCTGCACATAGTTGAATTACACACGACCGTTCTCCACACAATAACTATTCGCTCTCTTAGATTAATTTATAACTGCAGGTCAAAAGTTGGTGTGTATCTTGTTAAATTCTCTCCATTGTGAATGGTCAACTTTGAAACAATATTCTTAGACAAGGAAAATTGGGATACATAAATTACTTTAAAATATATTTGTAATGTATTTTAATGAAATTTATGAAACATTGGTACATTGTAGATATTTTCTACTCTGTTAAAAAATCTCACTACAAATAGGTAGCAAGATAACTTTAGCATTAACTGCTGTTTTCATTTGTCCGTTACTGCAAAAGCAATAAATACATAGTACATTTCCTTAATAACTAGTATCTTTTATTGAAACGTTTGTATTACTGTTTTTAATAGTAAATATTATATTGCTTATGTTGTTTTTAATATATCCTGCTTTCCTCTATTTACCTTAATCTAAAGATATTGCGTCAAGTACCCTTACGCTCCTTTGTCTGTAAATTTTCGTGAAAAACAAAATTTTTCTTGGCCTTATAATGATCATTATAATTTAAAATTTAATAAGTGAAATCATTTTTTTCTATCTGAATTCTGTAAGCAACAATTGCAAAATGGAGCCTGTGCTATAGCCGTTGATTAAAGTACTGAGCAATGAAACGAGGATATCTCCCTGTTACGAGAAAATTAAACATTGAAGAAATTGATCTTAGTAAGTGGAGAAAAAGGAAAGAACATATATATCACCAGAATACTTAATGCAGCTAAAGGAGGGAAGGTGCAGGGAAAGAGACTGAACGGAAAAGAGAGGAAACAACGAAGCCTGATGGTTTTAAAATATAAAGCCATATGTCCAATTAATATTATTGGAATAGACTTGACCCATTTTAATAGTTGTTTTTACAATAAACGTAGCAGCAGAAACAAATGTTGACATAACGCTAATAAGGAATAAACCTTAGTCTGTGTTTGTTTCACTATAAAGATGAGTAGGTAAAAGTCATTTGTTATTTTTAAGTAAGTAGATAATAAGTTGGGGTTTTTTTCTTGTGAAATTTCAAAATAAAGCTTGCGTTACCTTTTCAGAAATAGCCAAAAAAAAACCTGACTTGTCCAAAATGTGGATGAATAATTTTCGGAAGGTAACCTTTCTGTGATTGTTTCCTGACTTTGGCTTTATGAAAATTCCCTATTTTCGACGCATCTTTTGGTTGAAAAAAATCCCTTATGTAAGTGTGGTAATGGGTTTTTTTCATGTGTTTTCCAAATAAACTATTCAAATTAATGTGCATCGTGAAATAAGTTCACTGGTTAGCCTTAATTGATAAAATTGACGAATGAAAACGTAATGAATTTGAACCTCAACAATAAAAATATCGGTTTTGAAATTGATCATAAGCTCTTGGGATGGTTAACTGGAACATACCATTAAAATACCTCTCAATGACTAGTCACTTCTGGAGTTAAAGATAGAATAAGTGATGTTCCTAGCATAACTATCTTTTGCATTTCTTCGATGCTGATCTTTCCAGGAATCTGTTACACATGACCTTTATTGTGTTGGTGTTGCACACTAAGTTGTGATCGGAAACCTCTAGTAGAGTTTCTTAAGGCATGGTGTCAGCAGGACTCCACAAACCTCAAGGACTTACCGAAGGACCCTGGCAGACTGAAGTAACGTCGTTTTCTGGAGTTCGACTAGTTATTGTTTTTGTTATTGTTATTACTATTATTTATTATTATTTATTAGTCTCTTTATCTCTTTCTTTAGAAAAGAAAGAATGGTTAGATCAAATTTTACGCTTGCAGTGAATGAATGGCTGGCTTTAATAAAAATGTAAAGTTAATGTCACTCCCATTTTTAGAGCAAACCACATAAGGCTTTCCTTTGTACCTTTGTTTGAAGAAATATCTTTGCAATCTTAATAATCTGCGCGGAAATAAAGATGTATACCACTAGTAAATAATTAAAGTAATTATTTTCTCTCTTTAGGTGGCAAAAGGTGATCGACAATTAATTCTTGGAAGTCTCATGAGTAAGTAATTGACTCCATTGTTGACAGTTTCAACAATTACGTACATGGATATTTGTTTTTTCTTTAGACGATTACATATATAAAAAATGGCTAGAGCTATCATATTTTCTGAGTAACATGTTAACTTAACGATACTTTAATGTTATTTATGAAAAAATATTATTATTATTATTATTATTATTATTATTATTATTATTATTATTATATTATTATTATTATTATTATTGGTACCTTTCTTTATCATGCCTAAGGCGCCTACGACGACAGGGATGGTCGTTGGTTTGAGGTTCCACATTTTCTCCATCTCTATTTCGAGGTCCTTATATTTACATATTTATTTGACAGCTATATTTTTGCCTGATGAAACGCTCATATCTATCAAAAGGCAGGTCTTGTCTCTGTGATCTTTCACAACAGTGTCTGGGCAATTGGCTTGAATTGATCTGTTTGTATTTTCTGGGAGGGTTAACAGGATGGTAACATTTGGGGCTCTGGATTGGACATTTTGGGACTCAGCTGGTGAGCTCAAAGAAGAATCCCGTAAGGCAAGCAAGGAAGCAAAGAGGAGCATGGCTCATCGCCGGGTACAATTTTAAGTCATACACAGGACTATTCTTACAACATTCTATCATGCCTATCAATCCCCGAAGAATGCTTCCATTTTGGTATTGTAGACTTTTACCCTTCCACCTAGGGTACCTTGGAAAACTTGGATACCTTCGATATATTTTTTATAGCTTTAACGTCATTTCCCCCCAGCAATTGGGGCTCAGACGGTGCCCTTCAGAGGGACTTTGATTTGGCAGTATCTTTGATATTTTTTATACTTTCAATATTATCGATATCTTGAATACTTTCGATATCTTGGATATTTTCGATATCTTGGATACTTTCGATATCTTGGATACTTTCGATATCTTGGATACTTTCGATATCTTGGATACTTTCGATATCTTGGATACTTTCGATATCTTGGATAC
>RDPX01000044.1:850951-867958 GCA_003991215.1 Morbakka virulenta | reverse complement strand
TGCCTGACAAAGTTAGAAAGAGTGAAGATGGTAGGTTTGAAGTTTGGTGGGATAGATCAGTAGAGACAATGCAACAGGTGGAAAGTAATCGTCCGGATGTTGTTGTTGTTGACCGCACTCAGAAGAGATGGCTGGTTGTAGATTTTGCTGTGCCTTCCGATCGAAAAGTGACAGCTAAGGAAGAAGAAAAGGTCACTAAGTATTCTCCCTTGGCCCAACAAATCCGGAAGTTACAAAGCGTATGTACCAGCGTTATCCCAATCGTCGTGGGAAGCTTAGGAGTGGAGACGAAGCGGTTGGAGCGCAGTTTGAAAGAGTTGGGCATCCCTAATGTCTTGGATTGACTCCAAACATCTACCATCATTGGAACCACCAACATATTGAGGAAGGTGCTTAAGCTCTAAAGCTACTGGTCGGTAGCCGGGGTTAAGTTTTCTCGTCTGGCAGGTGAATAACATCTCCCTGTGCAGGCTGTCATGCTGGACATTAACTTTGTTATTATTATCATTATTATTATTCGGCCTTCATCCGGCGTCTGTCATGTCGGCCTCTCGACACCTTTTTCTCCACTTGACTCGGTCTTCCCAATCTCCTTCTCTTGCTTCCACTTCTTTCATGTCTCGTTCGATGATGTACCTCAGTCTAAGCTTTTGTCGTCCTCTACTCCTCCTTCCTGTCACTGGTGCCTGCCATACTGCCTTCAAAAAATTGTCATTTTCTCTCCTCATTACATGTCCATGCCATCTTAACCTTGCTTCTCTTGCTTTCTTTGTTATTTTTTTTAAGAAAAATAACAAAGAAATAAATATAAACATGTATAAATAATCCTATATGGACCAAAACAAGTAAGATAATCTGGGTAAATTATCAACAAAAGAGAGTGAACTTATTCATTTTGATAAATAAATATGAACTTTGAGTCGTAATGAATAAGTTAAACTCCTGTAATATGCATATGAGTTGAAAACCATCCTTGAATAATAAGAGTGTTTGCTTCAAGTAAAGTATAAGTATTTAGAAAAAAATGTTAACTTACCCATTTCTCTTCATACGTACGTAGGTTTTCTAAAGTTAACGTTCTTTTCAGAAGTCAGATTTCAAAAATGTTTAAAGCAAGGTAGTGAAATAAATCACAGCTGCAAATTTAATTGGAAGAAAAGTTGGAATGTTTCAAACTTTTACCAAATTTAGAGTAGTATTTGTTTACGTTCATTGGTTGATGGACTTAGAATAACAGGGTTTTTTGTTAAAAATTCTTGATTTGATGGACTCAGTGCAAGCCATTGATGTAGAGTGGGGTCCTAGCGATGGGAGGAATGTCTCTGGAATCCTGACGATGGAAGAAGTATCTCTCGAATTGTAGTTTAGAAAACGCTTACGACTCACGACATGATAAATATCCTACATGAACGTTTTTTCGTCTTATATATTGGACATCAAGAGCATTTAGATCTTTCCAGATTGATTTCTCTTTTAGTGCTAAACCTGTAATCATATTTTGTTTCTTCGTAGAACATGAAAACAAAAAATGATTCAGTAATGAGGCAAATAACTTTTCAATCCTTTTGTCGACGGCTTTAATTCACGAATCAAACTAGTGTTAACGTTACCTTTTGTCTCTGGAGTCAAAATTCAAGAATAAAATTTAACAACTTCATCTGCTGATTTAGACAAACAGACTAAAATTACCAGTGATTTTGTATGCTGTTTCAAGCTTAGCTTTCTAAACAAATTGATTAAGGAATCTCTGTTTAGCAGTATAGATGGAATAAACAAGCAATCAAGCCTTGCTGCTTTTCCGGTATTTTGAAATAAGTAGCGTATACATGCAGCCAAATTTATCAGAAGTAAAAGAAAACATAGGAATAGTACCAAAAGAGGTTCTAGTTAGGCTCAGTTTGAAGGTCAACTTTACACAAGTAACTAGAAATCAATTCGTTTACATAAATTTCTTAAATACGCTACTACTGCACCCTTTTGACAAATGAATTTCCCTGAACATTTTTATTTCATTATTATTAAATCTTCAGAATAATGACGATTAAATAACTTATTGTCTTTCGATCACTGCTCCCCTTCTTTCAAGCTCTTCCTAATTTTATTTTTTTTAAAGTTCACTCCAATAGCTTTCCTTCTTTAAATATCCTAGTCCAAGACAAACCTCAAAGTTGACAATATACTTCCATGTATGTAGTTTATCATTTTCAGGTTGATCCTTCTCTCTTTCTCTTTCAAAGTTGCGACTGACCTTAGCCCTTTTGTTTGTTTTGCACCTTTTCAAAAATCCTAGTAGAGATTTATTTTGCCTCTCTTTGATGCTGAAGACTCTAATGTTTTCCATGATTACCTCGTTCCTATGGCATTACAATATAAACCCACATCCCTTTCTGTATATTTTGATTTATGTTACCTCCATTTTCTTCAGTCTGGAGCTGTCAGTAGTACTGCCTCTATTGCATATAACAGTGCTGGTTTTAAAACCATCAGAGAGTGTACAAGGATTTTCTTCCAATTATTCCATCTACTTCCTGGATATGAGATAAAACTGCACCATATTGTGAAGTTTTGGCATAGAAGAATAAGGTTACCCTTAGAACAACTTCCGCCAAATCACTCTCAAGAAAATTGTAGAACCTGGTGGCAAATTTAAGATCATCAAATACCGGAATGGAATCTTGCGTCCACTAGTCTGTCTCATACTTGGTAGGGACTTTTAAGCCTTGGATGATATCTCTTCTGACAGACAAAACTAGAAACAAACCGGTAGTAGAAAACGGAAAAACAACGGGGTAATATTTTCCGACAATAATAATGTTACTTCATTAAGAAAAATCAGATAACAACGTCAAGGGCGTTCGTTCAGGATTTAATTCCGGACACCTCTTTCAGCACGTGCTGTCATGAGTAGCAGGACTATCAACAAAACTAGAGTAGAAACCAAAAGATACCACTACGCCAGACATAGATAGAATGACGTTAAGCGTATAAGAACTTTCAAAGATCAAATAGGAAGAAACAGGGTGTATGATAATCAGCGACAAAAAAATCGCACTTTCAGGAGGAAGTTCCCATGAAAGAGGAGTATGAAGAATAATTGACGAATCAACACAAATAACTTAAAAGTTAAGTTTCAGTTTCAGATACCGTCGTAGTTGCTAAACTAGAAAGTAAACCTTTTGATATAAGAGTAATGCAGATCTATGTACCAACAATGAGTGACAGAAAGAAGAATTAGAGGAGTTTTATGAAGACTAAGATAAGACTAAAAAGAAAATTAAATAACAAGGTGTCCAACTAGTAATGGGAGATAATAATACAGAGGTTGGTAAACAAAGAATAGAAGTTTGATTTGGACTCTGGGAAATAGGAAACAGAAATATAAAAGGGGGGAAATTGATAAAATGATGCGAAGTAAACCGGAATATAATTTCAAGCACCTAGTACCCAAATCCTTCTAAAAGACAATGCACATATATGAGCATTGATTGATTGATTGAGATAGAAGTAAGAAAAACAATGACTTTATACTTGTCCACATGAGATTTACAAATGCAGTGTAAAATTTAAAACCATTGCCAGGACCTTATATATACTGTGACTATGTTGTGGTCATATGAAAACTCCAGGCCAAGCTGGAAAAAGCTTAAGAAAACAAAACTGCAAATAAAATATAAAACGGACGTACTGAAGTCAGAGAAAGTTTAAAATCAGTTTACAGTAGATAAAAAAAGTAGATTTGAAGATCTATAAAATACACAGCAGCACAAAAACTGGGATGAAAATGAAAAGTATCAATGAAAAGAAGTTATTTTTTATAGGATAGATTCTGCGTACGGTAACCACTGCTACGGAGAGCATCTTCGTATTCTACTTTTGCCTTGTCAAAAGTTGCTTGATTCGAAGAGTTCTTTGCGAGTCTATCGTTTATAGAGGTAGGAAGTTGTCTTGGTATGTTCTCGGGATGGTTTCACAAGGTATGAACATACTGCAGACTATTATTTGGCTTTTTATATGGTCTGAAAGTGCCGGTGGTTAAATCTAGGGTCACATCCAGAAAGTCAAACCATATTATGGCTTTTTATGTAGGGCTCTATAAAAACATTAAAATGTTAAAGGCTAAGGGCTACTAAAATTATTTAATTTTCACTCGCGTATCAATGTGATTATCCGAATAACTACATATGCCTGCTTGGCCCTATTTATGGTGGCTTAAAGTTGGCACCATAATACTTATCTGAATGCCTATATTTGTTCAATAATTAGGTGCCCTTGTTTAAAATACTGCTTTTGTCTGCATTCAAAATTGCTATCTTTCAAAGTAAACACGAATTGTATACATTCAAACCGCTCTTATATTGGCGTTTTTTGATTTTTCCAGCTACCTTCAAGTCTCAAGCGTATTTCGATAAAGCTGTGCTACACAAGTAATTTTTTTGTTGTCAAACAATTGTTTGTGGTTTCCGTTACTGGTTTTGAGCACATTCAGTCATGTCAATATATGTTATCAGAGAATACCTAGGATTTGTAAACATTGTTGAAATCAGGGCATTTTCCTTCCAACGGGCCATTCTTTGTGTTACGGTGATTACATCCTTTGTTGGGCTGTGCTAGATTGGCTTGTAATATTTTTTCATTATGCGATCTAATAACGAAGAGTATGCTATTCATACAACCACAACTGACTATAACTTTTGCGAAAACCCACTTTCTTGCAAAGTCTTTTCATACACAGATGCCGCTTTACGAAATTCATTAGCATTGTATGCCAAAATCGTATCGTTAATATTGATGGATAGTTGTTTGAAAACGAGAGGGAGTTGGTGGAAATTGAGCGTTGACGTATAGAAAAGGGTTGTCCTGTTTCGTATTTGGAAAAAAGGTACCGTTAGATAAGTCTTAGTTATATCTAAAGATTAGTGATATTCAGGTTTGCTTGAGAAATAATTTTCAACCCACATTGCTCAAAGATTGTGCCAGAGAACGCCCAGAGAAAATATCTTTAAAATGACATAAACATCAACGATTTTTCAAATAAAATCTAAATGTAGTTTTTTATCTGAAGCTAAATCTTTGGTTGAATGTTTGATTTGATGTCAAACATCAAGCTAATGCAGATAATTTTTATATACATTTTGGAGTTTCCGATATCCTTTCTAAAGCAAAGTTAAGTGTTCATACCACACATATCCTATACTAAAATACTTCACGTCTTAAAAGAGCTTTTTTTTCCTCCCTATTCTCACATACTGTCCTCTATTTTGAGCTTTCCAGCCTTTGATTCTTGAATAAATTTATTCTTTCGATGTCTATATTTAATTTATAGACAATTTCAAATAAGATCAAAAGTTCAGCTTGTCTCACGAAGCTATCGGATGTATGCTCACTTTACAATACCTATTGGTTTTATTTCTCTACTGCTATAAACAAATCAAAATATATAACAATATCCTTTGTAGATCTACTTATATGTACATACTAATACCATTTGCTAAAAATCTCTTTTAGGTTATTTTTGTAGCCTCTGTAAAATTGAATTATCACTTATTATGAATTGCTTTGATGAAGGTGAAGATTGTTTATCCAATGATAAGAATTAGAAGAAATTTTAAGTTTTATAACCATATTATGGATAGTACTTCTTCTTCTTCTTCTTTTCCTCTGACTTTTCCCTTGTCAGAGGTTGTCGTGGCGAATGTGGCATCTTCACCGTGTACGGTCCTGTGCATCCTTTCTCTTGAGCCCCTTCGTTTCCTTGTCTTCTCTGATGTTGTTCTTTCACCTGCGCCTCGGTCTCCCTCGCCTTTTTCGTCCTGGTATCTCCATCTGCATGCATCTCTTTCCCACATACTGTTCATCTCTTCTTTCAACATGCCCAAACCATCGTAGCCGATTTTTCTTCTTGGAGGCTTCTGCAACGACCAAGTTTTTTCTGACTTCTTCATTTCTGAACTTGTCTTTTCCAGCTACGTCCTTTGCCCAGCGCAGCATTAACGTCTCCGTCACATCAAACTGCCTTTCTTGTCGTTTGGTAAGAGGCAAAGTTTCCATCCCGTACAACATTGCCGGTCAAACCAAGATCTTGTACGCCTTGCCCTTCAGCTTAACTGGCACGTGTTTGTTACATAAAACACTGGTAGCTTTTCTCCAGTTGTTCCAGCCAACTTGGATACGCTTCTTAACATCCTTCTCGCTCCCTCCTTTACTCTGAATCGTAGAGTCAAAGAACATGAATTCCTCAACTTTGTGCATATCTTCTATAGCAATCGTGATTGGTGGTAAATTTAATTTCTTGTTATGCACATATATTCAGTTTTTGTTCTACTGATATTCAACCCTCTTCCCTCTAATCCACCCCTCCAGTTTTCAAGCTCCCTTTCAGCCTCATCCTTTTTCCTTATTTACCAGTACAACGTCATCTGCAAACATCACGTAGTGTGGGCAGTCTCTTCTCACATCATCCATCAACTTGTCCATTACTATGGCGAACAGCAGTGGACTCAGGGCCGAGTCTTGATGCAAACCTGCTTTGACCTAGAATAGTTCCGTTAACCCCACTGAACTTTGGACCACAGTAACACATTCCACATGCATCTCTTGCATATCTCTCACATACAGTTCGTTAACTACTTTGCTTCGTAGACAAAGGAAGATTACTATTGAATTTTAATTGAAGAAAAGAGAGTAGAGGCCATTAAGTTCACAGCTGGCTCGGTCATTAACCACAATACAAAAATTATTCTCCGGATACTGGTGAGATTCATCTTAATAGATAGGAAGGCTGAAAAGATACTGACTATGTACAGAAGCAAATATTGGTAATCAGATATAGTGTACATGAGAAGTAAAGAAAGAACTATAGGATTGATGAGTATTGCTAAATTCTCACCAGAAGACAAATAAGCATTGAGCAGTACGTTGAGAATACTGAAGTGGGGCAGATTTCTGAAGTAAAGAATGAGGAATTCTTTCAAAAAACATAATCTCCTATAAAAATAGGAATTTGCCTCAAAATGATAGATAAATACTAAGTAGAATAAATGTTGTTCTGGTATGAAAGGAAATCTAAAGGGAAAGGACGAAAAAGAACAAGAACAGGACTAAGAAAAAAATCAAGAATAAAGTAGATAAATTACTTAGTCAGAAAGGCAATCGAATACATTGTCAATTTTTTGTGAATGTGAAATTAGCTAAAACCAGACATGTTTCATGCCAGAATGTAATTTTAAATAGTTTTTGTATTCTGATGAGAAGAATGAAGAAGCAATCCTTATGGTGGAACAGACGAGATTCAATTTCAGTTTGTTTCCTTTACTGAAAATGGAATTTTTAATATGTTTAGTTTCACCCCATGTGCAAGCTCTATCATTTGCAAGATATATTGTTCAGGATAGCTGAACGCTGGTGAGTTACAGTTATCAAATGTTCTATGAGAAGCTTCAGGTTTTACTAGCAATGCAATATCTCTTTTAGCAGTTATACCCAACTTTATGTTACTATTCTACTGGAGAATATTAGCAGCTGGAGCTAAAAGGGTTTGGTGATTTTGCAGTAGCTTTTGGTGATATTCCTTTGTTGTATACTTTGTTATGTACTTTAATGTCAAATAATATTGATGAGGTGTGTTTAGAATTATAAAAATGTGAAAATTATATGGGACCCAAGCTAGCTTTTAAAATGCACTGGTTGTCATGGCAACAGATTTTACTTTCTTAGCTATCAATGTCAAGTTCTTTAGCGACATCATTTTGCAGATATTTTTTCGTTCACACTTATTTATCACTTGGTAATGATTTCAAATCCCCTCCATTAATATTGTTTTTATCTTCAAAGACAGGGTCAGTGGTTTCCACCTTTGAAGAAAAGTTGAAGTTCTGTATGAGACTGGGCACTATATGCCTGGTTGGGACAAGACAAACAACAATAAGGGCCTGGGGAGAGAATAGCATAATCACTTGAAAGATAAGTTTGAAAATGATATAGTTAAAGATTGTACAGGCTATAGCTAAGTTGCCAGAGCATGTGACCATGATAGCAATGCTGGTAAATAGTAGCCTGCAAACAAAGACTTTAGTTCTTTTCACGTTGAGGTATATCTTTTGATAGCTCCAGAAATACTACAAACTAATTACAAGGAGAATATATTCCGGAAAAAGTTGCTAAACAATTTTGAAAAAACCATGGAACACATATGGAGGTATAAAGATTAAAACGTACAGAATGCTATAATATAGGCAATTCATAATTTTGAAACGCCCTTATTTTGTTAAAATAACGTAGAAGATAGTAGTAACTGCTGTAATAGAAATATTACGATATCTCTAATGACATTGAATTTCTTTTTTTCCTATTGTAACTTCTTCCAAGGTTCAACAATAAAAATTGGCCATTGCTAAGCCTAGCCTACGGTAGTATCATTGATTTCATTTTACCTGTAGCCACTCATATGGTGCATTTCAGCGGTTAAAATTCTATCGATGACTTTTTGACGAATTTTTAATTTTTTCGTGAATTTGAAATGGATCTAGACGTTTGCAACATCTAAATCACCCTAGATGTTGCAAACGTTTCTGAACAAGAAATTACAGATTAAATCAGTGTTCTCAAACCACAGTAGAAAAGGAGCGGGAGACCACAAAGACTAATGTCCGAGGCGTTCATTCCATGTAAAGGATAATTATAGGGTTTTTTACCAGTTTCAATAAGAAAAGAAAAGCTTTTGAAAGGAGACATCTACGTTGAACTATTTAACAGAGGAGAAGGTATCCGGATGAACTCACCATGACTATAAACTATGAACTATACCTGACTATGAACTATACTTTACCTTGTGTAAGAAAATGGACCGTTGATAAGTCACCTGGAAAGATTTATGACGACATGTATATAATTTAGTAATATGTAAAGTAAAATGATCCGCTGTGAAATGTCCAAAAGTGAAGTCAGACGACTTTACGGAGCCCCAAAAAGGACCACGATAAATGGGGAAAGGTGCACAGGACTCCGGTCGGAAAAGCTGAAGATTCACATGCAAGTTTATATGTGTAATTTATTCATTCAGGACAATCTGGAGTATGTCGCCAATCAGAGGTATCAAAGGTGTCTCAAAAAGAACCAGGTGACGGTGTTTGAATGGCTGGGGAATGTAGCCCCGTAAAAAAATTGTTAACAATAATGAAGGATTGAGGAGCTTAAAAGCAACCATTAAGTGCACAAAAATTTGTGCTATTGATATTTGAAAGTAGTATGAGAGATAAAAACTTCAAATATTGTCAAGGACTCATCGACACCTTGCTTAGGTGCATCGCAGGGGTCACTAAAAAACATAAAATTAGGACACAAATAATAGAAATAAACTAAGATTTGGGTTTGAATAACAATTCATGTGAATATAAGTGACTTTATGTAAAATTAATAAGTTGATATTTAACATACTTCATGTGTCTTGGATTTAAAAGCTCAGAATGCTCCATAACATTTTCATGATTGCAGTTTTGTCACATGTGTTAAAAAAATGCAACAGACTTTTCAGTGAAAATTTCCAGAATTATAATAATCAATGGCTAAAATAATAGTAATTATAGATTATATTTCTATTGAAAATATGTATCTATTAGTTATTATACCGTTGTCATATTCAAAAGTGCAACTATGAACAATAGCATTATGTTTAAGGATAACAAGTCTTTTAATTTTTTATCCACTGACAAATCTTTTTTGGCTTCCGGTTACCATTAAGGTTTAAATAATTATGATACCTTTGGGATGTCTTTGGTTTTTTCAGTTGAAACTTTACAAGGGCATTAAAAACGGATTGGCAATTTTCTTTTCCAGTTTAGGAATTGTAATCCATATACCTTTCCTTACGTTGTACTATGAAGAAAATTTCTCGATTATGAGAATTTTTCAGCTTTTCGAAGAAACTAATCAACACAATAAAAAATTTTAAAACTCTTTGAAGTTCTCAAAATGTGTATAGCTGACTAGAAAAATGCTTCTAAACAGGATTACTAATCATCATCTTTTTAGTCAAACAGGAAAACCAGACTAGACTGAATATATAAGACAAAAATTACCCGATCAATCACCGTGCCGATCATTCGAGACTGAAAATATGTAATTGTAAAAATAGTGTGAAATTATTCAGTTGTTTCAACTTGAAAATATTTTTTTCCTTCTTTTCCCTTAAAATAACGTCGTAAATCATATGCTTAAGGAAATAAATCCTGACAAAAACTAACTAATGCAAGGTACTTTTATATAATCATATATATATATATTTTACTCACTCACGAAACAGGCTTGTCGAAATGGACAGTGTGGTTTTTTTATTCTTTCCAACTTATTATATCTCTTTTATTACGCTCTGCATTTATGTTTTGAGCACTCTAATACGGATAACCGAATCGAAAGTACCATATATATATATATATATATATATATATGTGGTACTTTATATATATATATGCATGTATGTATATATCAACATCAACTTCCTTTTTTATATTTTAATATATAAGAACAAATCTTGATCAAATATTTCTTAATACGATTTATTTTCCATTTCCATTTTAAATTAAATGGAAGAATATGAAAGTTAAGATTGACTATGACTGTGCTAATGTGTTATTTTCCAGTTCTCTACAATGGAAAGAGCAAAGGAAAGCTGATACTGATCTTTCGTTGCAGGGAAGAGCTTAACAGAACGAAAAATACATGTATCAAAATCCAGCTGAGTAGTTTTATCAGGCAAACAGCACAGCTTCTTAACATGGCGAGGAAGTGAGAAGCTGTTAAATTTGCTTTTAAAATAAATATTTGAAAGTTAAAAATAATATTGCTCTCCATCAAGACCATGGAGAAAATTACTTTTTTGATATTGTGGAGGCATTAGCATTGTGTTGTCATGTTTTATTAAGACTGGTTTTTGTGTTTGTAGCAACAGCAAAACCAAAAATCGTTTCAGTACAATTCTGCAACTTTAGATAACACCATACAGTACAATATTTTTTTCTCTGAATATTCAATAACACAAAGTCAAACAATATTCATAAGGTAGTAGAAAGAATAGGTTCACAGTTTATCTTTTGTCCTAACTAAGTTTCTTGAAATAGGAATGTTACGATGGAAAACGTCGGAGCAAAGATAGCACAAACGGTAAATTAGAATATGATGTTGTCAAATGGCCCACTCTGCCCAAAAACTAATTAGAGGCCTAAAGGTCTGCTCGAAAGAAGAGAAAGAAAAAATAACGTCAACACATTAGATTAAAATGACTGATAAGCTCCTATTGTCAGAAAATCACAGGCAAAAGAGAAGTGTATTTTTTCTATCAAAAACCACACACAATACTTCCCAGACGTTACGAAAGTGCAAACTGAAAACGAATTGGTAAATTTCTACTAAAGCAGTTTGTAAGAAGTATCCAGATTTGTCACAGCATGCCAGGAAAATGATCTCCCACTTGGATAGCACTTGCTGTTGTGAACAAATCTCTTCCAAAATGAAATTCACCACATTTTTGGTACCTTTTGAACAACAAATGCTGAGAAAGAAATTATTTAGTAAATTCTGCGTACCAGTTACTGTACTGTGCAGTTGTTTTGAATGCATTGTATAAATAACGTAAACAAATTTCTTCGAATGTAAGGCCAAGCTTGTCTGAAATTTCTTGTGGGGTTCACTGGAGTAAAATGCTGTTAATTCATTAATATCTTACAGCTATATTTCATGCTACATAATTTTGTCTATCTTTGTCCTCATTATTGTATCTCTATAGCAGTCTTTCGATTCTCCTCTTGAATTGACTTCTCCGTCGTAGCGGCTTCTTTGAAGCAATTAATTTTTTTTATTTGTTTTAAGATGTATGGTATATTGGGCAGTTTTTTTCATCTTATGTTCTTATCCTGAAGTTTGAAAACATATAATCTTTGCTTGATGATACTTTATTTTTTGACAGGTCGTGGAGATTAGAATGGNGGGGTTCACTGGAGTAAAATGCTGTGTATCTCTGGTCAACAAATAGCACATATTTCTATTCAACATTTTATTCATTAATATCTTACAGCTAGATTTCATGCTACATAATTTTGTCTATCTTTGTCCTCATTATTGTATCTCTATAGCAGTCTTTCGATTCTCCTCTTGAATTGACTTCTCCGTCGTAGCGGCTTCTTTGAAGCAATTATTTTTTTTATTTGTTTTAAGATGTATGGTATATTGGGCAGTTTTTTTCATCTTATGTTCTTATCCTGAAGTTTGAAAACATATAATCTTTGCTTGATGATACTTTATTTTTTGACAGGTCGTGGAGATTAGAATGGCACTTATTTTTCATCAAAATCTCCAACAATCTTGAATACCTTTTCACTTACCCTTTTGCCAGAGATGTTTTTTCCAACCTGATGTTAGGTTACCTGCTGGTTGTAGTAATTTTTTGGTAATTTTATAGCAACTTTTTGGTAATTTTGTGGAAATTTTGTGTTAAAGTACCACAAAAAATATAATAACACAGGCTCTTCTTATTAAATTCACTTGCAAAGAGTAATGATTTGAAAAAACAGATAACAGAGCAACCACACTTTTTTACAAGGACGAAAAAGACAAAATAAAAAAAGTTGCTAAAAATACCAATTTTCAAGTTTCTATCAATAAAGGTTTTCAAAACCTAATATATTTTTCAAAATTTGTATTGTAATGGTACGGATTGATTTTCCAGGTTTTGCATGTTTAAACTTAAACTGCTATTTAAGGGATTCAAACTGTCAAAAGGCTTTCCACATTATATTTTCTAAAAATTGTTAAGAACAGTACAAAGTATAATGCCACAAAGTATATGAAACTGCGAAGATATGACAGGATAAAAAAAACCTGGAAGAACACCAGTTTAAAAAGTAGACAAGGAATCACACTTAACAGTCTTTACAATATTTGAAAAATATCCAATCCTGGCCAGATAATCACAAGTCACTGAAGACAAAGGTGAAAGATTAACAATCAAAAGCTACAATACACTTGCCAAGCACAAGAAATGGATGTGATTGTACAAATACCTGGAATAAAAGTTAATGGTAATACAAAGGGTGAAAAATACAGGCAACCAGCATGAGAATACCATTACAATGTAGGTTTGGATTCTTGCTTTCTAGTACACTTTCCTATTTAGAGTTAGATCTAAACATAAAAAATGTAATTTTAAAGAAGAGAACATACAGAAAATACGTGGTACACAAGTGGATTCCAGAGAGGACCTAAGACTTAAATCTGGTAGAGAAAGTAAAATTCAAAATGAAAAAAAACCCTCTTCATCCCTGGCCTTCGTTAACCCTCATCCTACTCAATTCATCGATATTATGCTGTAATTGTATCTAATATGCTCTTCTAAAATCTATAACATTGCTCTTTCCCTAAATTATCGTCTCATATTTTCCGTCAAATTACATATCCAAAATAACTTACTTTTTTTTCGCATTAAGAGCATCCCATTCTCTTTTTTTTCTTCAATCTTTTCCATCATCTTATTGTGTATTTATTCCTGCTTTGTACCTCTTTTACAGTCATTTAACTCTTTCTTAGTAAACTCATTTGCAAACGGTAGAGTTGTCTCTTTAATTATTTTGATTGAGACTCTTAATGATATACTCAATGCTTCTTTCATGTTCCTTTCGTAACTATTACACAGTTCTGACAGCATCATACTCCTCTGGCTTACAAAGAATGAAAACGTAAATATCGATGTCTAGTAAAGATTAAGACAATTTGTATATTGTATTGAAGTATATGGTTATGTATAGATAAGGTTATCATATAGATTTTATCTTTCTTACTTAAAAAAATCCCTTTCCTTACATATTTTTATCAACATGTTGACAATCTACACTAACAAATGAAGTTTACTTACTAAACAAAAAAGAAAAATGACCGGTTGTTTGGGTAAAATAAAAACAAAGAGATATCAATGTTTGCTTTTTAAATTCCTGGGTATCCCAGATTAATACCTCTCTAGAACTACCCTGCTTTCCTCTGACAAGATCTGTCTGTATTATCTTTAGGGTGGTAGATGAGAGGGCTTTTTTTGTACTGTTTGATTCCGACATTTCTTTCTTTTTTGCATTCGTTTACTTGAGCAGTGTATTAAATAATGAAACTGGGGACACTTGATATGTCATTTTCCCCAGGTATATTAGATTGTTTAAATTCAATATTGTGTTATGCATGTTTCTGGTAATTGTAATTCTTTGTATTATTCTCTACAGTATCTTACGCCTGAGGTCTGTTCTTAAGTGAAACACTTTTGTCACATCAGGGACAACAGTGCTTCACAACTCATCTCACCTTAATGTTTTTGATAGATATCAGACTTGTTTGTAAATTAATGGACCCAAGTCTTGTTGCTGCTCTTCAATCTTTATCTCACTGTTAAAATGCGGCTTTTTAGTCTTCCCTTTAAAAATTATTATGTAAATATGGTACAAGCGAGGAAAGCTACTTTCTTTGCTTGTACCATATTTACATAATAATGTACCATCTCAGTTTCTTGTATCTCTTGTGACTGGTTTCTTTCAGTATCTTTACCCCCTGCAGCTGTTGTCCCTTGAAATAAATCATTCTTTTAATGTGGTTTCTTCACTCGCACTGCTAGATCATGGAACTTTTTGGCTTTCGAGTGCTTTCCTTAATCATACTCACAACTTAAATATTTTTGTCTCAAGTTCTTAGTTTTATCACTCTTACGCTTTTGGTTTACTATTCCTTCGTCTTTTCTTTTGATAACGTAAGAGGACTGTATTTCAAATGCCATTCCAATGTCGATGTTGTATACCCTTTTCACTCCTTTTTATTTCATTTAGAAAGAATAAGTTAAATAGTCGAGTTTATCTATGTTCTTGTTAAATTGACACCTTTAAACAACTTGTAAATGTTACAGGGGTCAATGTAAAGACAAATAGAAGTGGGGGCACAGAATCTAGCTTAGTAACACCGTGCTGATGGTAGTTCATTCAGTACAGATTACACAGATATCAGTTTTACTTTCAAGGACATCATTCGCCTGACAAACACCCAAACTTTCTTTGCTCTTTAAAGGCATATATTGCAGTATGTTAAACCTTATCATTAGTCTTTTGAGAATCGATTCAAAACATTCCAAGATTATTCTTCCTCCATCTAATCCCCTTCAATACCATGGGATCTTTGTATAAAGGTTCATCTCAACTTCTGAACCCTCATTTACAGCTCTCAGTCTTTTGTCAACGTTCCTTTAATCAGAAATGTATTTAACATTTGTGACTAGCTCCGTTAGCACGTTTGACATCAAGGGCAAACAAATAGTAGGGGGATGGGGTAGTCCCAAGGAATAACACTTTTACGGAGTTCAACACTTTACTCCCTGTACTTTTCCAGCCGTGCATTGATCTCTCCTCTATACCCTCCTCTTGGGTCTTCCCTTATTGCACCTTCCCTCCCGCCCTTAAAACATTTTGTTAATCCATTTCAATAAAATTATTATTTTGAGTGGTAGCATTCCAAGGACTTCCTTCAGATCTTCTGATTCACTCACGACTGTAATTGGCAAGTGCTCAGCATGAAGCAAAAGATATAAGTGGGCAGTCTCACTCTGTAGGCAGGTGGTCGCTGTTTTAAACCATTGAAAGTGGTGCATCGTGGGTCGAAATTCGTTTGTTATGAAGCGTGGCTCTTCTATGAGGCACAAGTCTGTGATAGAGAATAAGAAACAGTTATTGTGTTTGGGTTTACTTTTTTCTAAGGTATGTTGCTTGTATGTCAATATCCAATGAAGAATTCTCAGCATTTTGATTTTTTTAAAATTCCCAGCTCTTTATTCCAACCTTTCCTTTCTTTGTCTCGGATTTACATTTGTTAAGCAAAAATTATTATCATTTCATTCCGTTCATTATTTAGTTCTTTCATCTGCCTTTCAGCCTTTAATTTTCATTGCAAAGTTTGAGCATTGCTCTTATTAATTTTTATAACAATTTTATCAGAGACTAAAATGGCTCATACATACACATATACATATATGTGTATATATGTGTACGTGTATATAATATAATATTTATATATATATATATATATATATTTACATGCGTGCATACATACATACATACATACATACATACATACATACATATATACATACAAACATACCTAAATGTATAATTCTGGTTAAGAATACATTCCAATTTTTCATGTAGTATCTTGATACAAATTTACGTCCCTGATCCGAAAATGAAATTAATGGATGATTTTAGCAGACAGTCATCACATGTGTCAAACGATAACACAGGGGACCAATTTTTTGGGACTCTCGTGTTTTCTTTAAAAATTAGTGTTTCTGAACCAATTTTTCGTGCTGAATCCAAAAGTGATATCCATTTGTTCCCATCACGTTTAGTTTTTTATGCCCATGCTACACCTAGTTTTCATAAAAAATTCTGCTTTAGCATTGGGAAAAACTTTCTTCTGGTCATGGGATGTCCTTTCAAACCAATAAAGAGGGCTAAAATGTGATTATTTCCATTCTTCTTCATCTAATTGATGCTGATATTCTGATTGAATCACAATTGACCTCTGGATTTCTTTGGTTCCTTGTTAATCCTTTCATGGGGCAATTCACATAGTATGCAAGCAGGTTTCCCTATAATCGCTAATTGGCTGAGTATTTACAACAAGGTGACATTTCAGTCAGTCAGTCATTCAGTTGCATTTTTGTGGTTTCCCGTTTCCACTTGAGATCTGAGAAGAGATGGATCGGTTGTGTTAGTCTGACAGCTGTCAACAGAGTTTGTTCTTGAGAGGCTATTTTAGCAACATAATGCAAATACTCCTTTGTCAGTGGTCTTCAGCAATTTGTGAATAGTTTGCTGCTTGAAATTATTCAGCGATTTATTTGTGATGCAGATTGAATATGGCAAGCAGACGAAGGAGGTGTAAAAACGACCCAAATTCTTTCTGTTATATTTGTGGACAATTTACGTTTCCATCTCAAAG
>RDPX01000044.1:818727-849308 GCA_003991215.1 Morbakka virulenta | reverse complement strand
ATGTAAATATGATGGCTGATTACTGCTGGTCTATTAAGAGAGACTGCCCAGACATCAAACACAGAGGGATGTCAAGGGAAAAAAAATTTCTTCCTTAGTTAACTGTAAAAAAACTTTTTGTAAGTATTTTGTTTTAATTTTTTTAAAGTCTCTTGTTCATTTTTCCTCTCGTTTGGTTTGCTTGAATATATTTGCATACTGTTTCAAATGACAACAAGATCAGGCCCCAACTTTGCCTTAATTTTATCCTATACTATACGGTGCATTTTTGGTCAGCGAATATATGGGCACGGATTTTGCCCCCTAAAATCTTAGGATCTATTCTAGCTGCAGTCTTGAAACTTGGTAAGGTGGCAGAAGAACAATGCTCCAAAGAAATTAGAATACAAATTTTTCGTGATGATGTCATCAGACGATCGGTGACATTATCATATTTATTGGCCATTGGAATTTGGCGATTTTGGCCAAAATATTTTAATCGCAGAATGAACCAAATTTTTATACGGAATGGCCCTGAAATGAATCTGATCACTTTTTTAATGCATTTTTCAATGAATGATGAAAAAGAATGATGCCATCAATTTCACTGTCAAAAAAATCACATGTTGGCCGAGTGCCAACATTGACCAAAAGTCCAGTGACAAAACGGCCGTAAACTTGGACTGGGTCATCAGATACGCTTAAAAATTGCAGTAAAACTGTAAAAATATGCCACGATAAAAGTCAAAAAGCTTTGAGTTCACAGCTGGTTCCATTTGGAAAATATTCAAGAGAAAACCGAGACAGTGGCGCCAACCACCATACGAAATAGGGTTGAGTAAAAAAAAAGGAATCCTATTCCGCAAAAAATAGACGTGGTGGGAACAAATGGATATCATTTTTGGATTCAACACGAAAAATTGGTCCAGAAACACTTTTATTGTTAAAGAAAACATGAGAGTCCCCAAAAATTGTTGCCCTGTGTAATGAGATCTGATCGGAGCAAAAAAATAAGGGCAAAAATACTACTTTTCTCCAAAAAACCTAAATGCAGACAAGGGGGTAGAGGGAGAGCAAATCGCTCACAAACCCTACGTATTATACCTACTCCCTCCTACTTATGAATACGGGCGAGTCCACACACCTTCGCCTTATAGTCTCCTATTTTAATAAGTTCAAAGTTGTCATCAACTTAATATAAAGAAAGAAAATGAATTTCCGTCGAAGACGTGAACCAAACCCTGTAACTCTGAAAAACGGGTAAGATGGCAAACGAAAAAAGTAGTTGCACATACTTGGTGTGCAAAATAGTTGTTGACAGACAGCTGGCAAAATAGAAGCTCCAAATCAAAAGGCAACAAATTTTCAGTCATATTAATCTATTTATGATCTACAGGATCATATCAAACACATATGTACACATTATTGCATAGAAAATATCAAAACGCTTGCCATCAACACCTTTTACAATAAATAAAGTAATACACACCAGTTTTCATTATTTGTGCATAGTTGTAATTATATTACTTCAAATAGCATTTCAAACGTGATCAAATAAATTAATATAAAAAGAATTACACTTGGCAAATTATGTCTATGTATAGAGTAATATGGGTGAATTTTATGTATAAAATCAATATTTTTTAAGGCGGGAAAAACTGTTTCTTACCACCCTGACTATAACTGAACCGGAGAAGTAGAATTTTTCATGCGGCGGAAACTTGGCTTTGAGCAGTGAATAGAACTATCTTTGTCCATCATTTCAAGCCAGAAGAAAACTGTTACATATCAGATTTTATTGGCGGTCAGAATTTTTGCAACCCCAAGGCAGCTTGGTTTAAATCAATTTAATCATTTATAACGAAAAAAAAAAACCTGTCAAAATTCCATCAATCTTTACTACCACGTTCCATGTATGTTTAGGACAAAAATCCAACCGGTCAGACAAAGAAACGGTAAGAGAAAATGTAGTTTTCCAAGCATGACACTATATACTGCAATATATTTTATTGGTGACTGCATTGCGGAACCAAAACCAATAATGACTAATGCAACACCAAACGGCTTAGCATTCAGCCGGTGCTAGATTACATTAGCTAGGCTCTTCGAAGGACTGGAAAGTCAGCAGTTGATCTAAGAAGTGCAGTAGAATCTTTATTCAAAAGTCTCGATCATGTAAATCTTATTAATTCGGCCAAAGTTGAAAAACAAAATTGATGTCTGGTACAAACTGCAATAACAAATAGTTCTTCCCAATGTATGAAACTTCTATGAAACAAGGGGCTCACTTAATCTGAACCTTTATTGTAAATAGTAGCAACTAATTAAGACAAGTAAACGCAGGTTATGTCTCGCATTTTTTACCCATACTAACGACAAAATTGTTAAATAAGTCATCTTTGCTTAGGAAATACTGATGCCTTATTTCTCAAGTTCAATTACTCTCTCGATGGAGATTGAGATGGTCCAACTATATCCAGAGGCCTAATGATGAGTTAGGGGATGGCAGTGTAGGAAGATCTGGTTAAGTTAAACATCTTGGGGAATTAAGTGTATGATAAAATATCGAAGCAGCTCATCAAACGTCTAATTTTATAAATTGGAAGTGACCTTATGATAAAAGGATGAAATGAAATAATAAGTATTCTCACGTATGCGAAAATTCCTTGCAATTTGAGATGAATATTAATAATAATTGTTAAGATACCAAATTTTCTGTTGTTTTTTGTTTTATAGTATAGTAATTTCAACGAAAATTAAACACATCAGTTTTGGCAAATCGGCTAAGTAGGAAGGTGGTTCATGTATCTTCTTTTGAGTTCCTTTTGTATGGTTTATAGCCATTTCTTTTATAGAATTGTAATTCAGACCAATACTTTTTTCTTACACGGATTAAATAAAGCAACAAAATTTGCATTCTCATTAGCGGGTGGGTAAACAAGCCTATTTAAGAACATCGAAATCATCTTTGTAGTTTAACGTCTTACACAGTGCAATTTGCCCACTAAAACTCGAATACTAATTACACCTGTACATTAAAGCTTTCTTCTTAAGTGAAGGAATCTCTAGAAATAGCATGTCTATATGCTATATTTAGGATTGAGGACATCGCATTTAGCAATAAAATACAAAGATTAACCCAGGATACTACCCAAAAATTTACTTTTTATGAAAACATTTATATCTTTAATTTCATATTCACAAAACTAATATCCCACTACATTAACCTACATTAATCCCTCTATTTACAAACATTGCTTTGAATCTACCATTTAGAGTGACACATCTAAACTCTACAAACGCAGGATAACCAAGTGGTTTGAAACAAAAGAGATTGTAGTGTGATAGCAGCAGAAAAATCAACACCAGTGCAAAATACCAGTCTTTCCCGAGTATTGATTAAGCCTTTTATACACTAATTCAAATTCACTTATCAGCCACAGTCTAAATTAGTAAAGTGAAATTTTATATGGGAAATTCGCTCAATTGCAAATACAGTTACTGGTGTCTATTCGAAAACATTCTTATTCAGCCTGTTAGAATGAATATTTATTGCTCGCAAGGTAATCATAGCCTAGAACTTTGCAACTCCTTTCCCACCCTCATGCCAGTGACCGGCCGAGAAGTCTTATTACGGTCTGTTAGTGAAAAGTAACCAAATTCCCTTCCTGATTCCTATTAATGGCTCTTTGCGAGGTTTCAAAGGAGCAGTCCTTCAGGAAACCGAATCCAAAACACCCTGGTTACGATACAGCCGCGCTAACTATTAAATTACGGCTTGTTACAAAACTACGGGGTCCTATTCAGGAACGATGTCTATACCTTAATGTTTCTATTCAAAACTGATTGTGAATATACTGAAAATCATAAAAGTATTAAATGTATTCTTTCACGAGCTTATGATTAAGGTACAAACCGTCACAATATATTTTTAGCTTTAAATGATCTTTCCAACAAAACTATGAAAATGACCACCTTATAAAGAGGTTTTTAAAGGGATAATACCTGTGAATGAAGACGTTTTGAAAGAAGATGATATTTATAAAATGCAATAGCACTTTTTGAAAATAGACTTTTGCTTTGTCATTTCGGAAATAACTTACATGGTTACTTTGTGTGTATTTATGCAAGATATTCTAGAAAGGTTCAAGTACATTTTATAAGAAGAAACTTCGAAACAATTAGATATTGTAATAATTAGCAAACCTCTTTGACGTCTGTTCTTAATAAGCATGAATAGAATTTACTTCGCTACTTTCTTTCTCTATTGGATGTAAAGATGTGACTAAATCGTACCGTAATTCAAAAAATGGATCCTCGGGGGCAAATTCAAGTAAAATTGATATCTAAATGAGCCTATTTATCTACCTCTCCTCTTTTGAATGTGATGTAAACAAGTCCTGATTGCTCAAAAAAATCATACCAACATTGCAGAAGCCAATCAGGGCTTTAAATATCAAATACAAATACTATTCTATGAAAATCTGCATGCCGATGAAATGCATTCCTATTAAATCCGTTGCAGTCCACAAGATTCAAGAGAGCTCCTAGAATTGTTTCTCGATAGGTTGCAGTTTGGGTGAAATCTGAGTATGTCTCTTGGAATTGTAAAGAAAAAATAGCCACACTTCACTGGGTAAACAACATTCAGGTGTTGTGTTAGGAAGCTGGAAGGAACAATCCCGCCATCGTTTGGAGCTGTAGGGTTGATCCAGCTGGATCATGAGGTTGCGCCGCTGTTGGTATTGAGGGCTGTCCTGACGTGGATCCTGTCGAGGTCGTTACATCCGAGGACGACACCACACGCGATACAGCCAAATTAGGTGAACTCAGAACAGTATAAGTGTTATCAACACTGTTGAGGTACGTTTCTGAACTGAAACTCTGTTGCACAGGTACTCGTGTTGAAGATACGATTTGAGAAGGCAATGATTGCTCCAGTCCATGTATTGGCAGCTGAACATCTTGTTGTGCAGCAGCCTTAATAGCTAGCGATAGTTGCTGCTGTTGCTGCTGTGGTTGCGGTAGCTGTAGAGTACATACATTTTGAATTTGTGGCCCAACAAGAATCTGGGGTGTTGAAGTTGGGGATGGTGTAATCATTAGTTGCTGGCTGAGAGGTACAGATTCTTGTGGGGTGTTAGAACAAACTGATGTTGACGTTTGGGACGTGTGTACATAGGTCAGTACTGTCTGTTGGCTGTCATCACTTGAGGATAACCACGAAACAATGACAGGCAAATTAGTTGGTATTTGAGTGACCATAGTAGGCGCAGAAGATTGCCCATATAAGGAATTCTGCAGAGATGGATCAGCAAATACCATGGTGGGTGGATTATGATGTGGGTGTTGCTGTTGGTGCTGTTGTTGCTGCGGTGGTGGTGGTTGAGGTTGCAAGGTTTGTTGTGGCGGCTGTTGCTGCTGTGGTAAATTTTGCTGATTGTTTTCCGGACTTTCTCCTTCCTGCTGACTGGTAATGGTCGTAGTCTGCACTGCTACTGCTGTAGATGGATGCAAGCCAGATGATTCTGTCGCTGTGGCACTATCTTGATTTGTTGGAATATGTAATCTTGCAGCGTCTACTTGTTGTTGTTGTTGTTCAATCTGATGCTGTTGCTGAAGTATCTGGAGTTGCAGTAGCTGTATTTGATGTTGAAGTTGTTGTTGTTGTAGTTGTTGTTGTAGCGTTTGCAATGGTATAGGGTTTGCTTGAATATTGACTTGATTTGGAATACCAACAGCAGTAGGGATAATTAAACTCTGTGGATACGCATTGTTCAGATTCAAGAGAGTTACATTACTTGTCTGAGGTTCCGGTGCAGTAGAAATATGGGGTTGTTGTGGCTGTTGTGGGTTTTGCTGTTGTTGTTGCTGCTGTGCTTGTATAACCGCTGTCAATCCCGCTGAATTTGCAGCAGCTTGCAAAATACTGATTGGCTGCACCAATGCTGTGGCTGGAAAAAGAGAGGTCACTGCATTCGAGTTTGTACTCGTCACAGATGTCTGCTTGATGGGTTTTTCTCTAGGTTTCTTTGGTTTTGGATGATCTCGCCACCACTTTACTAGTCCATGAATTGGAGGCTCGCGATCACCACCTAAAAATTAAAAAAGGTCTTTCTTTTAAAGTTTCCCAAGAGACATAGCTAAGAAATTCCTAAATCCAAGTTTGCATGTTAGACGTAACTGTCAGAGAATGCTAAATACACCTCATTGAGAGGCTGCAATTCAAATTTTAGGGATTTTGAAGAAAGTGTTTAGGGGCTTGTGAAAGGTTATATGTCGACATATAGAAATAGAGGTTAACTACCTTTTTCATAAAATTGCATGAGTATTATCTCATCAGACAGAAACACGTATTCGTAAGCTTTTTCTGCTCTCAGAAAAAAGCTTACGAATCAAGACATGATAAAGGTCTTACATCTATGGCTTTCTCTGAGTCCAGTAAGTCCAGAATTTCAAAGAAGAAGTCATGGTAATTACACCCCCTTTTCCTGTAGATGTCACTATGGCAGTCACCTTAGTTATTGATGTACTGGGTCTTTTATTGATGGCATCCCTGGCAAACAATGTGGCCTTTTATGCCCTTCACAGATACTTATACATGAAAGATTCAAACAGAGGGATAGGGCCAAGTAAAGATAGTATGAAAGCGTCTGATACACCATGGACGGCAAGTCACAGGAATCACTTTTTAAAGTCTCCTCGTTGAAGGACACTTCCTCTTGGTTGTTTGAAAATCAGTGTCAAAGCATGTCATGACCACAGATCCTGCAGGCTGAAGTCAAAGACTGAAAATCTGACCAAGGATGAAAATGAGTAGTGCACTTGATCTTAGACAAATGGGCGAGACGCGATCATTGATGTACTACATTGTAAAAAACGCGGAAAACATCTTGGTGGTAGTTATGTTGTGCAGCCTAAAATGGTATGCAAAATCAGAACCAAGTACCTAATAAATATAATGTTACCTGTTTGTCTCATTTGTTCATTCACTTTCCCAATTGTGCTGTGGCTACATCCAGTAACCCAAGTGATGAAGCGATAACAGTTAGAACGATTACCTCCTGACGGCGTCAACATTTCCGCTAAAACACGACGTGCCTCAGCCTGACTTGCTGAAGCACGATCTCGCCACTGTTGCAAGAGGCGGGAATGAGTCAGTGCAATCTGTAAAAGAAAAGAATAATCAAATCTTAAACCAAGGACAATAGTAATATGTGCAGAGGTTACCTATGTCATGCATTAGTTGTTTTATTTTGAATTTTCGTGGATATCTTATCTATATGGCAAGAATATCACTAACAATGTGAACCAAAAGTTGTGGATGAAAAAGGCAAAAGGGAAAAACAAAAAAATGAGTGAAAATAAGATAATTACAAAAAAATCCAACAACGTGAAAAATGAGATCCAGATTGTGTTGGGATCACAGAATTTCGCCAAAAAAGCGGATGAGAAAGGAGGAGGGTTTGGCAAGGGACCAATCACCCCTTCCCATAAAACAACCACCGATTACGGAAACTTGGACAGCAAACAATATGAAAACCTATGGTCTCAGAACCATGTCGTGTGAAATCCCCGAAGATAATGACCTCAGATGGGAAGACACGCATATGACGGCTGGGGGCGAAAGCCTACGGGAAGTCTCCAACCTGAGAACGACATGCATGAGATCACTTCTAACACCAAAAAGATACATCCATGTAGGATGTTGGAATGTAAGAACCATGTACACCACCGGAAAAACTGCAATAATAGCAAGGGAAATGAGGAAGTACCATCTACAGATACTAGGCATAAGCGAAGCAAGATGGACTGGTTTCGGAGAAGTGAAGGTCAACACTGGAGAGTCTGTACTGTATTCTGGATCAGATGAACAACATCATAGAGGCGTAGGAATCATGTTGAGCCCTGAGACTAGGAAATGCCTAATCAAGTGGAATCCAGTGAATGAGAGGATCATTAGTGCTAGATTCAATTCAAAATATGTAAAAGCCACCATTATTCAGATCTACAGCCCTACAAATGATGCAGATGAAGAGGAGAAGGATGATTTCTACGAACAATTACAGAAAGAGATTGAATCAACACCGAAGCATGACATGTTGATTGTTATGGGAGACGCAAATGCCAAAGTGGGTTGTAACAACAAAAACCATGAGAAAGTTTTAGGGAAGGAAGGCTTAGGCGTCATGAATGAGAATGGCGAAAGACTTATTGAGTTATGCGAAGAAAATGATCTTGTGATTGGAGGCACATGCTTCAAACACAAAAATATTCACAAATACACATGGACCTCACCAAACAACAGAGACAAAAACCAAATTGATCACTTCATCATCAATGGTAGATACAGGAGGTCTCTCGCTGATGTACGAGCCATGAGAGGTGCAGATGCTGGAACTGACCATAACCTTGTGGTCGGCAAAGTGAAGCTCAGGCTTTCGAGACACAAACTCAAGAACACCAGCAGAAGGGCAACATTCAACACTGCACTTCTGAAACAAAAGGAAATCCAAAAGCAATTCACAGTAGAGTTGAAAAACAGGTTTGAAACACTGGAAGAGAGCATGGAAACAACCATGGAAGAGGCAAACATACAAAAACAATGGGAAGATTTTACCACAATCTACACGGAGACAGCTGAAAAGATCCTGGGTAGGAAAAGGAAGGGGCATAAAGAGTGGATAAGCAGTGAAACTTGGAAAGCTATAGACGAAAGGAAGAAAGTGAAAAATGAGATAAACTGCGCAAGATCAGAGAGAATTCGTGCTATCAAAAAACAGAAGTATAGTGAGATGGACAAGAGTGTAAAGAAAAAGGTCAGAGAAGATAAACGTAAGATGATAAATGGGCTCGCTGAAGAAGCGGAGCATGCAGCAAAAAACAATGACATGGGAACTCTGTACAGGATTACGAAGCTATTGTGCAACAAGAGAAAGAAATCAGCAACTGGCGTGAGAGACAAAACTGGTAAGCTACTCATTGAAGATGGTCAGATACTTCAAAGATGGAAAGAACACTTCAAAGAAATATTAAATGTTGAGAATGAATGTGACAAAAATGTAGAGGAAGATGAGTTTGAGAGCGGTAATGTCGAAACCATCGAAGAAATCAACACAGGGCCCTTCACAGAAGAGGAAGTGAAGATAGCAGTAAAAAAGTTGAAGAGCAATAAAGCACCAGGAGTAGATAACATCAGCGGAGAAATGTTAAAAGCTGGAAGCAAGATCACATACAAGAGATTACTACACATGTTCGAAAAAGTGAGAGAGAACATCAATATGCCAAGTGACTGGAAGAAATCAATGATAGCTAAAGTACCAAAGAAAGGTGACCTTACCAAATGCGACAATAGTAGAGGAATATCCCTGCTCTCCATACCTGGGAAAGTCTTCGGCAGAGTTGTTTTAGAAAGAATCAGGAAAGGAGCAGAAGAAAAGCTGAGAAATGAGCAGGCAGCATATAGAAAAGGACATGGGACAGCTGAGCAGATTTTCATACTTCGAAATATTGTTGAACAGTGCATTGAGTGGCAAGCATCACTGTACATTAACTTTATTGACTTCCGTAAAGCTTTCGATAGCATCGACAGAGAGAAGCTCTGGAAGATTCTGAAGTTTTATGGAGTTCCAGATCTCTTCATAGAGATCATAAAGGAAATGTACAGAGAAAGTAGTAGTTGCGTCATTAACAACGGGCAGACATCAGAGTGGTTCTCTGTAAACACTGGAGTTCGACAAGGCTGTGTGATGTCAGGCTTCCTCTTCATTATTACTGTGGATTGGGTCATGAGGAAAGCAACAACGGCAAAGAAAACAGGAATAAGATGGAAGTTTACCACCCAGCTTGAAGACTTAGACTATGCAGACGATATCGCCCTCCTGTCCAGCAAGCACCAACATATGCAGGAAAAAACTGAAAAGCTATGTAAATATGCTGAAAGCGTCGGTCTCAAAATCAACACAGACAAGACCAAGGTGTTGAGACTTAACCACAAGGAAAACCGCCCAATCGAGATCAAGGGCAGAACTGTTGAAGATGTGGACACCTTCACATACCTCGGTGCCATAATAAACAAAACAGGAGGATCCACTGAAGATATCACACATAGGCTGAGTCTAGCAAGAAATGCGTTTGCCATGCTTAACCCACTCTGGAAGTCAAACCAATACAGTAGTAAGACAAAGATTCGAGTGTATAACAGCAACGTGATGTCCATGCTACTCTATGGAGGAGAGATGTGGAAATTAAATGGAAATGATGTCACCAGACTGGAGATATTTCAGAGAAAATGTCTGAAAAGGATTCTCCGTATCTTCTGGCCCACAAAAGTCACAAACACCGAGCTCTACCTCAGGACGAAGACCAATCCAGTAGGAGAGCTCATAAGGTGTAGGAGATGGAGATGGATTGGACATACTCTAAGGAAACCACAAAATGATAGCTGTAGAGTAGCCCTAACATGGACACCAGAGGGGAAAAGAAAGAGAGGACGCCTGCGAACAACATGGCGGAGGAGTGCGGAAGCAGAAAGAAATGACCTGGGATTGGCAAACATGGAACGAAGTTAGGAACATAGCCAAAGACAGAGAGAGATGGCGGAGGATGCTGTCAAGCCTTATGAGCCGCCCATGGCTCGAAGAGGATAAGTAAGTAGTAAGTATAAACATTCTGATACGACCTTTATTTTTCAGTCACTACTTACCTTCGAGCAATGGTCCACACAACATTGTTTGGCTGGCAATTCCTTGATTGACACCAACTGTCCAAGAGCAGCTTTACCTTTTTGTCGTTGTACCCGTTCTGATGCCTTATAAAAAAATGAACAAATTGCTTTTATGTCCTTTGCTTTACGGTCAAGGCATGTTTATTGACATACTCAGTATACCTACAGATACGCTTTCATGTTTTAGAGCCATGAGAAATGGAAGGTTACATATTTAACATAAAACTATTATGCTGTTGATCTACATAATTGGCGTTGTACGTTTGATGCGTGGTATTCAAGATTTAGTATGATGTATTTTGTGGTACATGTGCCAAAAAATGATTAAAAACAATATATTACGCAGTACACGGCATTAAAGTTTGGAGCACAAGAAAACGATACTGAATTTACAATTATGAGATATCTAAACTACAAAGTACTCTTGCTACTAACACCTATCTGATAACAACCTTTAAATATGGTCAGTGAAATATTTTTACCTGAGGGCTCCAAAAATAGAAGCCGCGTACGTTCAGGGCAAACGTGTTTACTAAATTCTCTATCAACACGGTTACATGAAGTCAACGGAAATTAACTAACAGAATTAGTAATTACTTTTTCCTAAAGAAATGCAGCACCCGTTAACAGTACTGTTAATACAACATTCATCTACAATACTTTAATATCATACAATAAAACATACCGCAGGATCAGTCTTTAACCGTTTGTGGAGAAAATTGTTGGAATAAAGTAGAATCCTTTGAGCACCCCGCTCACAAAATTGAAGTTTATCACGCAAAAAGTTACGCTCTTTAAGTACAAACTCCTGGAATTCTTTGGACTTCTTTTGCCCGTTTCCAAGACCGATAGTCAGTGTTCTATGAAAAGAGAAATTTCGCTGCCTTTTAACCTTGCTTAGTAATAACAAAACAATGCCAAAAAACATGCTAAAACTTGAAGAAACCGCCAATGAGAAATAGAAAGGCTGTTAATTAAATATATCGATGAAGCTTTAAGAAACTGTGACTGCTGACGCTAACAATCAATGTACTAAAATTATGACTGTAACTATCTTGTCATTATTTTAAAACTAAACATTGCTTTATCCACGGGCGGCTGAGTGAAAAAAACAAAAATTTAATGAAATTTTGTTTCGCCACAACCATCAAAATTTTTTAATCACGGTCTCAAAATCAAATTAAAAGACAGTCACTCTCTTTAAATAACGTTGAAAAACATATTTAAAATACTTAATCTTGACGGACTTTATTCCCCTTTCTTGAATGCCCAAGGTATGAAGAATTCAGCCTAAATATCATGGGGTCTGTTTTAGAGAACATACCCCTTCTCCAATCAAGTTGGTTATTGTTTTTTGAGTAAACTTTCTACCATTTTTTGATGGCACTGTAAAATTGTAATAAAGATGAATATGTACTGCGAACAAACCCCATTTGTGGAAATTTATAGCATAAATTTGTGAGAAAAACCTTAACCGTACCGTTAACTTTGATAGACCTCCCATTACTAGGCAAAGCTAGCAGAAACAATTAATTTCTTATTCGTCGCAGTTGCCTCCACAAATCCAAGAACAAGGCTCACATATGAAATCGCTGGTCCTACCTTTATAATGTGTTCTTAAATGTAAAACAGTGTTTTACATATAGGAATATTTAAGCACGTGATCCATTAGTGATATGAAAAAGAATTAGTTCAAACATGAACAGCTCGACATGTTAAGATGAAATCTTCTCTGCTTGCCAATGCAGANGTACCGTTAACTTTGATAGACCTCCCATTACTAGGCAAAGCTAGCAGAAACAATTAATTTCTTATTCGTCGCAGTTGCCTCCACAAATCCAAGAACAAGGCTCACATATGAAATCGCTGGTCCTACCTTTATAATGTGTTCTTAAATGTAAAACAGTGTTTTACATATAGGAATATTTAAGCACGTGATCCATTAGTGATATGAAAAAGAATTAGTTCAAACATGAACAGCTCGACATGTTAAGATGAAAACTGGGTTTTTTAAAGTTCCCCTTGAAATCTTCTCTGCTTGCCAATGCAGAGGTTGCTGAGAAAATTCAATCTTTTTCTGGAGTAAGGTTTTCATCACAAAATATCCTGGCCTATTAGTCGATGACAGTGAACAGGACAAACCCCAACTACAGTTTATGCAGTACCAAGTAGAATCTTTTCAGCCTGAGATCATTCATGGTGTCATTGGAAAAAAAAGAAAGGGCAAGGTATTGGAAACATAACTTGTGTTGGGAACTCAAAATTTGGTCTCTTGGCCAAGGTGATGAAGCCGGTCTTAGTTATTCTACACAGTAATGAGGGTACAGAGATGATCTTCAGTGTTTTCAGGAAGACCGGGGCAGACTTTCGGCCAAAGATGTCTGATGAACAGCTGTCAGCATTATATAGCGGCAAAATTTTGCATGTTATCAGAGGATAGTATATTTCACAAAGAATTTCTCGGATGGTTTATTGAAAACGGCAAAATCAGTATCATACCAGTCTTGTACAAAAAAATTTTATTTCGGATGATTGTGACGGAAGATGTGAATAGTTATGCAGGCCGTATTGCTGAAACGAGTGAGTATACACATGACTTTAGAAATTTGATTTTGTTCCTACTATCTTCTTTTCGGCATTCCATAAACCATACCAAATTCCTGAAAATTACAATTTTCATTCCCAAAATAGATTCGAGGATTGACACATCTGATTAAACCATTCAGTCAATATTGCTAACTCTGAGCCAAATACTGTCTTTCAGGTTATGAGTCTTTCAAGACACCCATGCATGTTGATAAGGCTGCAAATATTCATTGTTGTTTTGACAAGAGAATTGCTCTTTGTAAAACTGTCCCCTGGTGCATCCCTCCAAAGGATTGTACCTTGAATATTGTCCCAAAGTGAATAGTCTCCATTAAAATCTCCCCACCAAGATTGCTCCTCTGGTTAATTGCCCAAAAATGAAATGAAAATGAAAGACAAGTAGAAAATAATTCTTCCAAAAAGTTGAAAAAAACCCAGTTGGTTTCTCTATTTGTCTTGGTTTCTCTGGAAACTGATTTCCTTAGCATGTGGAGCTGAATACAGATGGAGCAATTCAAGTCATTATTCTTTTGTCCTCCATTCAGCCAATCATTCACTGCCTGTTTTTCTTCACTAACGACTCATTCCCATCGTTTACCCAAAACTAACGCCAAATTAACATTACACTAACATTTTATAAGGTCCAAACACTTTGCCTCTTTGTTTAGACTATTTTTAAATCAGCATTTCCCTTAACAATTTTGTCATCTAACCTAGCCCCTTTTTCTAGCACACTTCTGTTTATTTCATTCCTTTTCATAACTTCGGGGAAATAATGTATAAATGAATTTAATTTATATGTATAGAAGGAACCAACACTTGTTGTTTACAACATTTTTCGAGTTTGCACTCATCGTCAGGTAATCTAAAATAAACCGCAAAAACACTTATGAGATTCAAATATGACAAAAGACATAGAGTACAAAGACTAACAACTAACAGCTAATTCTACTGCATCTGCAATAGAAACAAATGATGATTATGGGTCAAGAACTTAATCTTAAGTCCTCGCGACCTCCACTCATCCTTCGTATTTATTGCAGGCTTCAACTCCCGGATAAGCAAAGCTTCTAAAGTTAAGTAATAACCCTTTCCTCTAGCTGATGATTTTAAAATGTCTACATTTTCCTCTGTTAAGGTGGAATCACAGAGTTGAAGATGGAGTCTCATAGGTCCTGCCCTTTGGAGGTGTTCTTTGAATAGGGACTGTATATGTCAGGTGGTCACTCCAACATAGCAGGCAGAGCAGCCTGGACATGTTAACTTGTAGACAACCTGCTCTTGAGCAACTTCTCCGTAGGTGGTTTGAGGGAAGGTAGAACAGTTTTGAGTTTCCTGAGAGTTATGACTATGATACAGGTGGCATTTTCCTTGTGTGCGGCGCGTGCATAGTCTTTAGTATACTTTCTACGGTATTGGACTATCAGAGGGATTTTATCTGAATTCAATTTGTAAAATAATTAGTTAGAAATTTATCCGTCAAAGAAAAAAACAAAAAACCCTACGAGTTTTACTTGCTTGACAGTCTTCGACTCATGCTTCAAAAGTCAGACAAGAGACAGTCTGGTGAGATCGAAAATTTAGTTTACCTCTTTTTAGTGATTCTCAAATACACAACACAGAATTACTAAAGAGGTACTTTTTCAAAAAAACTTTCATAAACTTGTTCACCAGTCGAGTGTAAGCAAAGATGCACATCACAACAGCCGAAGAAGGTGCACGAAAACTGTTGAAAGATGGGATTAAAAATACATTTCAAAAATCTTACGGGTGACTTAATATCATTGGAATGTGTCGTAGAAGAAAGGGCCATTGTAAAGCCAAAGTAAATTAAACCATTACAGATCAACTTGTTGAATAAGCCAATGAAGACAGCGATGCAGCGTCACAAGAAAATCGTGAAGTTGCAAAAGTGAAAGTAGAAATCAAACACACAGCAAACGATCCAAGTCGTCAAATTTTAGCTGCGGAACTTGGCAGAGTAACAGGAAGTACCAGTGTCAATTTACCATCCATGGTAACCACGCGCATGAATATAAGTCCAAGATGCAAAGAACGAAATATACCACCTGCGCTAGTCACCCCCGCTGCAATACCATCTCTGTCTCTGTCTGTCTGTCTGTGTGTGTGTGTGTGTCTCTCTGTCTCTCTCTCTCTCTCTCTCTCTCTCTCTCTCTCTCTCTCTCTCTCTCTCTCTCTCTCTCTCTCTCTCTCTCTCTCTCTCTCTCTCTCTTGTATGACAGTGGTGTTGGGGCCCTAAAGAGAATACTGGCATTCACATCGCAACTGCCCATCCAATTCTAATCAAATTTTGATCATTAATGAAGGAATGTTTCAATGTATGCCCAGAAGTTTATTTCAAAGTGTACACTGTACATGCGGAACACAGTAGCCATTATTTCCATGTGTGTTTGCACTTTTTCTAAATAAGTAAGAAGCATCCACACATGGTTTTTGGCGACATTTTTGTTACGATGAATGAAAATGATCCAGATGACCTTAAATTGAAATAAAAGACTGCTTTTATCGTCTATATTCGGACGTTTGGAAATGCATCCAGAATTTGGCTTTCCAAGCACAATAAAATATTGCCCCCAGCTTTTGTTCCACCAAATGACGTGATTAATGGTTTTGTTAAATTGTGTCAATTCAAAACAAGTTTTTAACGCTGACGCGGACGAGTTGCTGCAATACTTTGGGGGCAAGTATACTAGTCTATTTCGCCAAAACGCCCTTCGTTGAAACCCTCCTACCTGCCATCAGTTGGTGGGATTTGTACCACAGAACCGACCAAGAATTGGCGAAAACAAAATTACAGCATCGAAGGATAGCATAGAAGCTTTCAGTGGCATTGTTCAGCATGCCATCCAAACTTGTGAAAATTTATTAATGTAGTGAAAAACGAAGGAACCGGCATACAAGCATCCACTTTGTAGCATCAGGGTGGCTATTCTGTTCAAGCTCAGAAGAGGCGGTATGCCGATTGCAATGCACTACTTCTGAGAATCGTAGATCACTACCCTAACGACAGTTTTTTGGATTACCTTCGAAGTATTGCACAAGCTCAGGCAATAGGTGTCTTTCTCATAACCTAACTGGTATATGACCGTTTATGGTTTCTTTGTTTATTTCCCTTGTGATTATTCTGTTTGATTTTTGTCACGCTATACATCTCTTTTGCATGATTATTTAAACTCTGATGTGTGGATACCTGTGATTACATGACTTTAACCGATATCTTGCCCAAAACTATCCAGATTTGTCGAGTACTTTCATTCAGCAGGGCGGATTTTTGTTCTTATTTTGTTCTTACCAAACTTACAAGTAGGAAAACTATCGTCAGTTTCAGTCTGGGATGGATCTTCTTAAATTTCATCAAGTTTAGCTTGGTTTATTAATTTCTCATACTATTGTAATGGACTGTAATAAAAAAGCAATGGCAGATTAGTCTTCACTTGTTCCTATTTGTTAGTTAAATTGGTGTCCTTACAAAATCGCTCCAATAAAAATATGTGTGTGGGTAACAATACTCCTACAACGGGACCAGGGTTTTTTTCATTCCCAAGGATTTGAGCCTTCTTTTTGGTTAATCCTAATAGGGGCAATTCACACCACGGCCCAATCTTAATGAAGAGCAATGCAAGGGGGGTTCAGGGGAATGCCTGAAATCCTTCTAATATATGACACCACAGCAGGAGAAGCAACTGCATCCACAAACTTTCAAACCAAACAGTAATGTCTGGAAACATATTTAATGTATTACCTCTGTCAGATGGGTGGAAAACAATCAAATCCTATAAAAATAAGTAAAACTGGAAGTCACTTGCTGAGACAAGACCTAGAATAGTGAACACCTGTTAGGAAAGTACCGATCGATTTACGTTCAAGAGGTGGAAAATGTTTAATGCTAGGTGCTTCATTAAGAACTGCTACTTTACAGAAATATCGAATGACGCAGCGTTTTTTAACATATAAAACAGTCCAAAATTGTAAATATACAAATAAAGAAATATATAAACGTTATACAAAACAGAATTACCCAACATTATTATAATGAATGATCTAAAAGGCTAAGACCACAGTACCACTATTAGCTCCAGAAAAGGTTAAGATGTGATAGGCAAGAAGCCAAATATCGTAATCTTAACTCAAATTACTTTTTTCAAAATTTTCAATCATAATATACCTTAACCAATAATATGAGAACAGAATAACTGCTTGTTTGAGAAAGTCAGAGAAAATCAGAATCACAATTTGCTATATTCCACCAAAAAAATGTAATGACGACGGAAGAAAGTTTTAAGGTATGACAGGGAAGATGCGTTTCACTGCGTATCTTTATCAATACGTCATGAAAAACCAAAGTTTCCAACAGGAATGGAACCCCAAGGTCAACTACACAGCTGCTCATCATTTGGTACAAGCAAAAAATCTGGTCTAGAACATTTCACAAGTGATAATAGGAGAATAACGGAAAATAAAGGAGGGCTTAATTATGGCGGCAGGTGGAACGAATTTCATTTGAAAGCAATCAACTAATGAAATAGACTACTCCGCGAGAGAGAAAACAAATATCAACTGAATAAAATAAATTCAACGTTTGGCTTTTGCTTAAATATCCAAGAGTAAAATTGAAAGTATTTTTTGGCATTTTGCTCTGTACTGTATACCGTGCAGATTTTGGTATTTGCAGAAAATTAAAGGGTGTAAGTTCGCAATAATACTAAGAGAGTTTTTTTGGGTTTTGTTTGGTTTTAACGCCATTTTCCCAAGTAATTGAGGCTCTGACGGTGTCCTTCAGAGGGACTTTGTTTTGGCAGTGTGGAATTTCTTAGCCGAATGCCCTTCCTAACGCCAATTAATGGCTTTTTCCTTTGTAAAGTTCCAAATTCTCCTCGCCCGCTCGGGGAACCTCTTGGTTACTGTGCAACTGCACTAACCATTAAGCCACGACTCCTGTTAAATACTAAGCGAGTATTATCACAAAATGAAAACATACCTGACTAATGGTGTCAGGTTATCCTGTAAGATGGACCCCACACTACTTGTGCAAACAGAAATAGTGATTACAAAAATAAAGAAATGATGCCGTGATAAAGTATACGAAAAACTAAAACTTCTATACAGCATATGGCATAAAAACTGGTACCAACAAGATCAAGAGGCATTCACTAAAAATGTGCTGGCCAAGACCTTTGAGAGTATAATTAAAAGGATAAGAGTATAATTCAACTGACCCAACTACTCGAAATTGCCACTATCACTTGAGTTTAGAAAGAAAGATTCTTGAGAGATATATTAATGATGTAGTTATCCTACCAGCTGATGGTATAAATGGCAACTCACTATGCTGAATGAGAGCTAAAACTATCAAAAATGATCAGCCATAACATCTGTTCGATTGCTGTTACGACTCAAACACCCAGTAGTGATTCGAATAAAATGCAAACGGTTTAACAGCACTGTGCCTGATGCTAAGTCTTCATTTAACCTATCTGGTGATGAGAACAATCCTAGTAACCTAGTAATTTAAGCAAATCATTCGCAACTAATATCTCGGAACCAGAGCACACGTCGCTGAGTTAACCAGTGAATTTCGAGTTCCCTCAAGCCGAGTCGAAATAATCTTGTTTGAAAATAATGAGGTTAACCAACTTACTTTTTCTTTCCGCTCTTCTTTTCCTGCTCTGAGGTCGCTTCTTCTGACTGGGTGCTGCCATCTTCGATTTTGTAACATTTCAATGTCCTTAAGTAACTAGCTTTCTTCATCATATTGATCAAGCTTTCTACTTTTTCCTGCCGTATTTCCTTCCCACCTTCGAATAAAAAAAACAAAGCATGTCTAAAATGCCGCCAAATTGAAGTTCTTAGTCCTCGTTTTCCTTCTTCTCCTCCATTTAGCATTGCAAATGTTACCTAGAATGAGATTATCTTACAAGTGACATTAACAAAGGGCCATGCATAAAGTACTAACAATTAAACCTTTGGAGGAAGGACCACTGATGTGTCTTTAAATAGCTATCTATTTATATATCAATATGCTCACTCTTTTAAAGTTGTCTTCAAAAAACAGGTACAAACTACAGTTTGCGTCATGTGAACCCAGTTTAACAGATAAATACGTTAATTGCGGTACTTTTAGGGTCTTCATTGGTTCTTACGTGATAAATTGAAGCTTTACTATGTATCTACATCTGTCTGTGAATTATTGCTATTTAGATTTCATCTCTACGATATTACCTAATAATTCTCTGATCTTCATTCCAATATATTTTCCGTAAAAAGTTTTGAAGCTCATGGAATAAACAAGTGGTATAGGCTTCCCTCGGATTCTGCAAGAAATGGGTATAGAACAAATAGGGCACACCTTTCGCTAATTTGTCAGGAAATCCAAATGACTAAAATAAATAATAAAAAAATACTAGCCACTGTTAACAGAAGATCTTCAACTGCTTTAGTCCATTTGTTTAGATCATCCTTCCATTTTGCTTTTATTAGTCCTGGTAACTTTTTGGAACGCGTGCTAACGCTAAAAACCAATCTGACACGTAATGGTTTTTCTTAATTAGATGGTGACTGAAAACACTGTTCTTGCTTGCTCCAGACAACGATTTCTGAAATTAAAAACCTGTGTCCTATACGATTAGAATCATTATGGGGTGAATAATTCGGCTTTTGCACAACTTGGCACGGTAATTATCCAATCAAATGAACTTGGTGTTTATATGCAGTTATAAAAGGGCTATCTATTTCGCTAAAATACACGTTTTGTCTTGCTCCGTGCCACAAATGCTTGAGAGTAGAGATATATGTGCTCCAAACGAAAAAAAATTAGAGGTTCAGTCATGTAAAGTAGTTACCAAGATACCATTTTCTGTTTAACAAATTAAAACAACCTACAACAGCCAAAATTTCTCGTTAGGCATGAGAACCAAATTCCGCTTAGTACCCGGGGGGAAGAGATGTCTCAATTGACAAACAACTGGGCAAATTCGTGTTACTGTCTATAAAAGGTACTATCATTTCAGTTCTGGATTGTTTCAACTAGAAAATACCAGAAAAACAACGATTTTAAAACAAATTTTGATGCCTTACCTTTGTTATCTTCAATATATTTTTGAATACATCCACATGGCCCTCTTTTAAAATACGGACAGAATAAACGCGATGCTAAAAGCAATTAAGCACAATAACACTTAATAAAGGTTGTGAATCCGACAAAAGTGAAAGCAAATTATAGGAGAGTTCAATGACAAGGTTTAACTTGAACTATTAAGGGTAAAAATATGAAACGGAGTTTCTTTACATATATTCGGCTGGAACGTTAAGTACAAGTTTAAAAGACCAGAGGCTGCTTACCTCTTAGGAGGTGTGCATCCTCTGCCTTTAAAACTAATTAAAGTAATAATTTATGACAGCATATTCACAACTAACGAATGACAAAATTAATTATGGGAATGAGGTAATTCTGAATTGGGGAGAAAGCAATCTTTATCTGTAATATTTACCCCAATATGTTTAGATTTTCTATTAGATAAAAAATTCTCGGGCACTGATCAAACAGTGAACCAATCAAGTAGACAATTTTATGCTCTAGTTTACAGTGCTGTGCCAATGGTCTGGTTGGTGGAGCAGAGAGCCTAGAAATTTATTGGCACTTGTTCAACTGCAGTTGGAACCATCTTTTTTTTTCGTACTATTTCTCCATAATTTCCGATTACTTTTGTCGATTTTTTTTATTTTCCTGCCACGGAATTTTATAGGGGCAAGATACGGCAGTGAGGTCGTTTTTCTCTGATAGCTTAATCCTGAAAACATAGATTTGTACAAGACGTTTAAAGATATGGGTAAAAGTTTAAGACAAAAAAAAGTTATAGGCATTCAACTGTATCACAGGTGGGCACCCAGGATATTGACAGTTACGAAAATACATAGGTTAACGAATACTTCGTCCTTCACAAATTACTAACAACAAAAAGCAAAGTAACATAACAACTAACATCTTCCATCACAGGCGCATACCCTTGACGTACCCCTTTTGAAATTACGTCGTTATGGCTAGCTATTGTCGACATCTAACAAACTATTTGCTAACTGACAGCTATCTGATTGACCTTATTCGCAAGCCTGTTGATATGTATCATTGTAATACTGGGCCTCGAAAAGCAAGGTTAGAGAATTATCTAAGAGTGGATAGTAGATCACACTTCTTTGATGACAGTATTTCAGTGACTTTGTGGTTGCTGTCTTGACGCCCATATGCGAGCCTTCCTGTAGATGTGAGTTATAAGTTATAAGAATCTTTAATGGATTCAAAGGCCCAACTTAACAACAAAAATTAATTATTTATGGCCAACTCAGAATATTCGTTAACATTGTTTTGCAATAAAAACAACGGCTGATCTTAGAAGTAAAATGGAAACAACAAAGAACATGGTCATCCCACGAAAATAAAAGAAACCCTGAAATATGCAACGTGCCCTTACAAGAAGAAAAAGAAGCATAGACTTTTGCAACTACTCAACTGAATAAATTGATCACACAGATTCAATCATAACATCATATCACTTAAACCTAATCTTCACCTATTATGTCATCCTAGTAACTTAAAATCAACATTCACTTAGCAAACAACTTTACACAGTATTGTAAGAAGGATTAACTTCCAACAAACTACCAGGAGAACTAGAAAAATCTTAAAGAAAAATAAAGAAAAATCTCTCAACATTTAGGATCTTAATTAACATAAGTTAAATTATAAAGCTCCTTTGACTTCTTCAGTCTCTTTTTAAATTAAAATCTTTATCCTCAGCGGGGTAATTTTAACGAACTGACTACGACTGGACATCGACATTATCTGTAGCTGCTGTAGCTAATAGCCCTAGGGCTTAAATGTACAGCCATATCAGCAGTACATTGAAATTAGGTACTCCAACTCCGTGACATTCTAGGCCTGGGCAATGAATTCTATGAATTTTACTTCTATTGATCATTTTTATAAATAAATGAAATAATTTATTATTTCCAATTAATATCTGTGATAAAATATACTTGCAGCCTCCAAAGTCATGTTTTCAGTTCACGGTTATTTATATGCTACTATCTCATGGGCATGAGCTAGTGAAATCAAAAAGGGTGAAGAAACAGCTATTTTATCTTCTTTGTGCAAAATCCTCTTACTGAAAAATCCCATGAAAGAGATCCCAAAAGGGGTTTTAAAAATCCGAGAGCATTATGCCATTTGCCTAAGGAGAGAACAAAACTATTGGTTTTAGATGTAAAAGCTTTATCATGTCATGAGTCATAAGCGTTTTCTGAGCTACGTTTCGAGAGAAACTTCTCCCATCGTCAGGCTCGGAACCAACATTGCTATTCACCCAAGAAGATTATCTTAATTGTTGTAAAGACACGTTGGCACGAAGATGTAACGAAATAAACAACTTCCGTTTACGATGAAAACTCACCTTCACTTTCTTTAAACTCTTCAGTAAGTCTCGAAGCATAATGTTGACATTCCCTGATATACTTTTCCCTGTCTTCCACGGATGGCAAAGGTTTCTGGCGATTATTTTGTTTTTTAGGTCTGTCGAATGCTAGTCCTTTGAAAACCGATGTATAGAGTTAATGATTAAAGGGCAAATAGTAGGCAAGAAAACAGAAGTCCGGGTTCTAATAAAAATTATTAGTTTCTTCCAGTTACTATGTTACTATGCTATGCATTCACTTTTTACTATACAGTGGAACCCCGGTTGGAGACCACCTCACTGACGCGACCACCCCGCCAACACGACCACTTTTTCAAAGTCCCGATTTTTTCTAAACTTTGTAAAATGTTTTCACTAACGCGACCACCCCGGTTCCCAGACCGCGACCAGCAAATACTTGGTCCCAAGCGCATATTCCAACCCACTAACACGACCACGGCAGGGCAATTATGGGCTTGAGTGACCGCGCTACCTATGACTAACGACAGTAAATGGCAACCTGCAGTTGAAACCAATAAAAAAGTATTCTTCCTCAAGCCAATTGATGATCTTCAGAGGAAAAAGTTTTGAAACACAATATCAATGGGCACCCTGGCTTAATCCATAGTTTCAAATTGTTCCGACTCTGTCGTCGCCATTTCAAAATGCTATTGCTACAAGCGACCAACTAGCTGTCGCGTGCACGGCGCACGGCGCGCGGTAAATTTAAATCTCCGAAAAGGTTTCAATTCACTTTGACAATTAAGGCCTGGATAAAAACAAAGAATTCTCTTGCCGCCGGCATTTTTTAATCACTCATACTCACATTCCTTTCACCAACCTGTCGATTAGCCGACTCCTGAATTAATAACGACCGCTAATCATAGGCGGCACTCTAATCAACTGTGTTCATTGTTCCTGATTTTTACTCTCATTATGCCTCCACACCTGGGCTAATTATGAAATGTCATAATTGCCGTTAGATAGAACAAAGACTCCAGCAAATAAGACATTCCTATTGCAACCATTGAACCACGGAATAATCAAGGCAGTGAAACTCGTTATCGCAGGAGTCTTCTACAAACAGTCCTGGTCATAATGGACAAGGGGGAGGATGTTAAGAACATTTCCAAATGTGTGTCTGTCCTCGATGCAATCAACTGGATAGTGGCAGCTGTCGCCGATGTCTCCCCCACTACCGTAAAACGCTGCTTCGCAAAAGCAGGCATGACGGAGGTATGCTTGGACTTACACGAGGAGGAGGATTTACCGCTATCGGATCTTGTCTTGGTCTAGTTTTTACGGGGGTCGGGTGGGCGCGACCCCGCTGACGCGACCACCTCGCTAACACGACCACTTGGGTCTGGTCCCGTCGGTGGTCGCGTTACCGGGGTTACCCTGTATTATATCTACAGAAAACTAGGAGCGGAGGAGGGCAATGAAATGGAGCTAGCCTTAAAAAATATTATTAAACAATTAACTGACTTGATTATTAACTTCAAAGTTATTAAACTTATTAACTTGATAGGAAAAATTGAAAGCTTGGCTTTTGATAAATGAGCCGCGGGCTTTCGTGGTACTCTGAAATTGTTAAAACCAGTTTACAATTGCTCTGGGGTGTAGCCTCCACATCCTAGACAAACTCCACTTTTTCAAAAAAACTATTTTCATATCAGTTATCTATTGTGGTAGTTGGGGGTTCTTTTTGCAATAAAAACCCCAAATGAAACAAAACATTACAGCACGTAGATGGCTAAAATAAAATGGCTACTACAGTTTACAGCTAAATTTTCAAAAAGAAAGAAGGCAAAGAGACTTTACATGGAAAAAGCTATTCTTGGAGCGAAAGGAACATTACAGTATAGTATCAATACAGTAAACAGAGAGAAGAGAACCTGATCTGATTCTCAAAGAAATATACTCATAGGCAGCACAGGGGAGTTATAACAGTCATTACCTAGCACTATAGAGGAAACGAGAAAAATTAAAATAATCAAAATGAAAACGGTTTTAATGGTGGAATGAAACCGTATTTTATCTTGGGTTGTAGTTTGGTCTCTTGGCTTACAAAACTGACCATTATTATATGGTGTTTTCATCTCATTTATCCCTCAATCCATGTCTCCTTATGTCTCCTTATCAGGATGTGGTTTCCTCCAAGGAGTTCATCAACCCATTCTTTAATTTGGTCTTCCAGAGCTTTTTATCTTTCAAATAGTCCTTAACTACATTCCATCTTTCCATATCCACTTTAAAGGTGTCAACTTATCTCTGCTTTGGTCAACGTCGTGTTCTGGCACAACCTACTTTCATTTCCATCATTCTCGGAATGTCATCTTTTTCTTCCCTTCTGTACACATGGCTAAACCACTGCAATCCTCATATTCGTATTATGCAGACCATAATACGAGTATGAGGATTGCAGACTTTGTCATTAGATAACTTATTTAACGTCAATCTTCAGTATTATTTTGGTCCCTTTTATGCCACGTATGTACCTTAGCATACCCAGTTCCCTGGCTCCCACCTTGTTCTCTAAATTTTCAAAATTGACTACTACCACAATATTATTTTATTAGTCTTCTTTCCTCTTCATGTTAACATGTTGGGCTAATTGGCTAACGTTTATCATATCAAATGCACAACATTAAAATTTTGTGAGTTTCTGAACAATAGTATAGGAAGTCTTATCAAGGAGCCCCTGTGAAGCACGACCTTCATTCAAGTCGGCTCTCCGGTTTGCCTTTTTTAATTAAAGCTTACTCTGTTCATCCATAAAGCTATCAACATGGTAACTCCTATATCCAACTTGTTACAACAAACGAATACACATTCTACCCAACAGCCAATTTCTCATTAAAACTATTGCATTTCTTCAGCAATCTATTCTTGTCCAGTCATAACTGATACTAATTCCATGCAATGAGATTTACTGCTATGAAAAGCCAAAGTTTGATGGAGTGTAATTGCAAGAGAACAAAAAATCGAGAAGCCCACAAAAACAACACTTTAAACAAAAATTACAAAGTGCACAGAAAATGTAACCAGAAATTCCGGAAGAGATCTAGATAGATAGATAGATAGATAGATAGATAGATAGATAGATAGATAGATAGATGGATAGATGTAGAGAGAGATATACACAAACAGATACACTCACTAATAGATGACAGGTAGATGAAGAGTAGTGTGAGTGTAAGGCAAACTAACAGATTGACCCGATTCAAAAAAACTGTAAAAAAAACTTGTTTGAAGATTTGTTATCTTACATAGAAAACTTACCACAAGCATTACAAAGCGTTAATATAGCTTTTGTGACTGGATCCATTTTATGGCGTGGACTTGGCATATAATTTGTTGTCTTTACTTTGTTACCACGTTTCATTGGATTAATAATATAAGATGTCCCACAATTGTCACATTTAAATGGTTTTATTGGCTGCTTTAGCTTTTGTGTACCAGAAGAAGCTTTTTTCTCTTTTAGCTTTCCTTTCCTTTTTCCTTTACCATTTCCATCATCTGTTGAATCTGTGAAATGGCGTGGAAGTTTTCGTTTTCTTTCACTCTTGCGAAGATTAAAGGAATTGTTTGATGACGACTAGAACAATAAAAAACTATTAAATAATTTACAAAATAAACTTCATTCTTGCCAGATCACACACCATGGATTAGAAATATAAGCAGTTAATAATATGAACGTGTTGAGAGTTTCATTTTTTTTTAACCAAAGAAGAATAAAAAAAGCTGTTGACGAAAATGAACACAATTTTAATAGTGATATTCAATATCACTTTGTTGCTGTAGAAGCCTCTATGAATAGTGAACATCAATGAATATGATGCAAATGTGGTGGATTAGGATCACAAATTGTGATCCTAATCCACCTTATCAAGGAGTAAAGTCTTACAGAGAAACAAGACATAGGTGTATTATCAATTCTTCCTATTCAAGGTCAAAAAATAATTCAATGAACAAACCTAACAATTAGATGTAAGATCTGGGGAAGCAGGGCACCAGATAGCAACCTTATGTTTGGGATACCAGATGGAAAGCCACATGACTGAATTGTGGAGGATACTTGTGGAGGAGAAAACTTATGAAAACTCTCACTGTGCAAGTCTGTTAATCCATAATAAGTGAACCAATTCGTACGGTGATAATTCAAGTATATGCCATAACTTTTGCACCACTTCAGATAATCATCCTAAGTTTTCACAATTATAACAATTTTCATCCTAAATTTTCACAATATTCTACCACATATAAAATATATATTTAAAAAATCTGTGATATATTGGTTACAGATTTCAATACCTTTTGTTGATTTGAGATGGAATGGTACTTGTATAGTATAACAAAGCAAAATGCTGCATCTTCCCGATGACTCCAACATTTATTTACAATTCACTGTGATATCTACATTAACATAATTTTCATATGGTTTGTTTATTAATTAAAAATGTAAAGTCCACCAAAGTCAATGTGAACCTATTTAACTAAAATATTTCTACACAATATTCAAGTCTAGTTATGCTGCATCTTGAAAAATGACCCCTGAAGGAGGGAATTATGGAAGTGGGGTCAAATGGACCTTTTAATTCTATCCCTGACACTACGATCCGAGATATCTTTTTTTTAATTATTTTTATCTGGAAATCTATTTGTATTTAATAATTCAAACTGTAATGTGTATAGTGTATATATATATATATCATTTCGAAAGCATAAATTTTAAATTTTTGTGGCAAATCNTACTTGTGGAGGAGAAAACTTATGAAAACTCTCACTGTGCAAGTCTGTTAATCCATAATAAGTGAACCAATTCGTACGGTGATAATTCAAGTATATGCCATAACTTTTGCACCACTTCAGATAATCATCCTAAGTTTTCACAATTATAACAATTTTCATCCTAAATTTTCACAATATTCTACCACATATAAAATATATATTTAAAAAATCTGTGATATATTGGTTACAGATTTCAATACCTTTTGTTGATTTGAGATGGAATGGTACTTGTATAGTATAACAAAGCAAAATGCTGCATCTTCCCGATGACTCCAACATTTATTTACAATTCACTGTGATATCTACATTAACATAATTTTCATATGGTTTGTTTATTAATTAAAAATGTAAAGTCCACCAAAGTCAATGTGAACCTATTTAACTAAAATATTTCTACACAATATTCAAGTCTAGTTATGCTGCATCTTGAAAAATGACCCCTGAAGGAGGGAATTATGGAAGTGGGGTCCAATGGACCTTTTAATTCTATCCCTGACACTACGATCCGAGATATCTTTTTTTTAATTATTTTTATCTGGAAATCTATTTGTATTTAATAATTCAAACTGTAATGTGTATAGTGTATATATATATATATATATATATATATATATATCATTTCGAAAGCATAAATTTTAAATTTTTGTGGCAAATCAAAACATACATACATACATACATACATACATACATACATACATACATTCATACATTCATACATACATACATACATACATACATACATACATACATATATACATACATGAATGCTGTTAAAATAATATTTACCTTATCAAGGGTTGTTGCTGACTGGCTTCCAATATCTGCAGCAGTACTTGAAGGAGAAGAAATGTGCTGATTGACTGAAATGTCAGCCAGTGCCTTTTCAATGCAAAAATATTTTTCATGCTGTTTGTCACTCTTCAATGAACCATCAGATTTTCGTTCCAGGAAGTTCTTCTCTGTTTTGGATCCTTATTGGTATAAAATATAAAAATATCTTAGAATTATCATAAACTATGAAAAAGAAAAGTGAGTAGCAGAAGTAGAAGCAGTGCAACCAAATATGATGTTTACAGTTAGAAATAGAATCAAGAAAAGTTCATATTGGGTGAGCCCGTGAATGGCTTAAACTAATCTCTTCTGCAAATAAAAAGTTGAGTTGTATAACATTTGTATAATTTACTATAGCACTGACACAATGTTATATGGCCCAAAATTTTTGACTCTCATTATCAAATTCATGACATATTCTTTATGCTTCATGATCAGTATAAATAAAAAGGTACTCAAAGACCTTTTAGCAGTTTGTCTGCAACATGATTTTGAACAAAAGGGATTATCATCAGCTTTGATTTACATCATGATTACTACAGAATAAATGAATGGTGTTTGGAGCATAAATTAAAGTATAAGTTGATATCTGTATATTCTGTTTTCTTTGCTTCTGCCACAAAGGTGTAAACAACTGCACTTTACATTGCTATGACCACTGTTTATTTGTAGCACAAATCCATGTGGTGGATTCAAATATTCCATAACAGTTTCGAGTACATTTATTGGATGACCAAGATGATTCACTTGATAAAAAGTTATATTCCTTAGCCTCATCTTCATATCAAATATCCCAGATCTAAGTAAGTGAAGGATGTTAAAAAGTAAGCTCTCCAAATAGGAACAAATTGTGGAATGAAAACTTCCATTAATGTGCTTAGTACTCACAAAAAAGGAATCATTAAGATTTTAAAGATAATATTATATTATATAATGGGTGCACTTCAAGCAGTTTACATTAGAGAAGAGCAACAGAACATGGGTTTGGCAACAAAATACAGTATATATGTCTTACTGTAACTCCAATACCAATGTCTGGCTCCAGTTTAAAAGTTAATTAGCAATTGCACAATTCACCCATAAAAATACATTATTTAAAAGCCCCATTCAGTGAGTATTTATTATTTACTAACCAAAGGTCGAATTTTTATGTAAAATAGTAATTTATTTCAATATATTAATTTATCAAAGTTGATTGACAATAGATATAAGCATGCAGTCATTGTCCCTAATCAGATAAAATGAGACTAATTTGTCAGGACATCAAAGTGTAAGTTCTTTTTAGGCTTATTTGTTAATTTTCTAGATCTTTGGTGATTACAACAAACTTTGTCATTGTGTTAAAGTAAAAGATACAGTTTTTCTGGGAAAACCTATACTCTGGGCTATATTCCTTAAAGCAAACTTGATGTAACTTGGCTGGAAGTTAGATGATGGCAAAGTGGTCTTTGTATTACAGGTCTTAAAAAGTAGTTTAATTAATTAATAAGTGAAGAGGAAATCACCCAACTTGTAAAACATAGATCAATAAGAGACCAAGTAATGACACTTTTTTATCTAAACATCAAACAAGATGTGTTGGTGATAGAAACGTTAGCATTGTTGCCTTCTAAGCAATATTTTTGGGTTTGATTCCTACCTCACATACTAATTACTTTGTCTTGTAATTTGAGCAGTACACTTTGCAAGATAAAAGTTAAGAAATGTAGATAAGGTAATTACAGAGTAATAAAGTAATTTCTGGTTGGCTGTTCTACATAAGTCTATTACTGCCATGACAAGGGAGTAACTGAAACTTCATAACTTGCAATGGGTGTTGCTTAAGCACCTGGTTTACGGGCAGCATCACAATTGTAACAGCAGCTGTTGAATGTTGGTTTAGACTCCAAAACTTAAAGAATACCATAGGTTGTTCCATCTACATTGGGTATACAGGGGAGAGGGATGCACACAAGTTAGAAGGGCATTATCCTACTACTAATATCAGATATATCAGGCAAATTATAACAGTAGACAAGGGAAAAAGTAACAACATTAGTAGAAGGGTCATTTAGATACATTCAGTAATATGTTTTTTGGAGAGATAGATAGATAGATAGATAGATAGATAGATAGATAGATAGATAGATAGATAGATAGATAGAGAGAGAGAGAGAGAGAGAGAGAGAGAGAGAGAGAGAGAGAGAGAGAGAGAGAGAGAGAGA
>RDPX01000044.1:787824-810998 GCA_003991215.1 Morbakka virulenta | reverse complement strand
AGAAAGAGAGAAAGACAAAAGGGAGGGGGGGGGGGGGGAAATATATATACTACGCAAAAAAGCGTTTGACTTTTTATCCTTCACCCTAATCAAGCCACTTTGGAGAAATGGGTTATTTTTCTCATTTGAAAATATATTTAATTTTTAATTTTATTTTAATGGAGTCAATTTCTGATCTAATTAAGCCGGAACTTAAAAATGTTGCTCAGCGGCCATAAAAATTTGCACCAAGATCAAGTCAGGCTGCAGATTTTTATATATCTTTCGTGAGAAGAATGATTCAATGTTTTTCTGTTCCAATCAACCAGATGCCACAAGGAGTATTCCCGTCCAAACTTTTAAGTCTACACTACTTGGTTATAAGAACAAGGCAACATTACCAATGAACATGTAAACAGTTTACTGATAACGTCAACATTCTAATTTTCATTTTAACCCTTCCAATATTAAGAAAGCCGACTAAGATTACCAAAATACAATTTCCCAATGCAAGTACCCACGAACAAAAGGTAAATAATTCGAAAATCCCGCTTTTGCCACAGCTGCTACCACGACAACAGGCTCCCTAAATTCTGAAATTTTCACATTATTCCAAACATGAATTAACAAAAACCTCCCCTTTACTATAATAATAAGGAAGTCAATTAAAACATAAAGCTAATGAGTGGGAATACTGGATGCATTAAAACTTCTATAAAATGTCCTTTTCACTGACTTTTTCTGTTTCTAAATTCTCACAACAGCAAAGAAAAACTATCAAAAGACAATAACGTTGTGAGAAAATAAAACGATCGAAACCAAAACAAAGGGAAAACATCAAAGAAAACTTACCCTTAGCTTTTCTACTTTTCTTCTCAGTTCCAGACACTTCATTTTGCATTCGTATGGCAGCTGCCTTTACTCTTAAGTGCTTCAGATCTTCTTCACCAGCCAAAAACGAAGGAATCATAACATCTTCACAATCCGCCATAGCCGTGTTGGGGTCATCAAACATCAACCACAAGGAGCCAGCGTGTCAAAAAAGTCTGAAGAGCAAATCATGGCAAGTGGCCAAAGTGCATTTACTTCAGGTGTTAATATCGTGGGAACATTTTAATTGAAAATATCAATTACTACACACTCCAATTATTTTAATGAAAACATCAGTTTATTTTTCCGCCATCCAATAAGGTTTCCACGGTTTGCTCATATCTCAAATTGCAATTGTCAACTGATCGCCGAAATGCAATTCGCGATAAGGTTATCAAATGAATCTGTGACGTCGAAACTACTAGTGCAATTGACACAGTATTTGGAAGCGATTTTGCTTGCGATTCAGATTTTTCGAAACACGTTCAAACTGAACATGCCTCAAAAATGTATCTTTTCTTAGAGTATTTCTTGTTCTCTTGTACATCGAAGTCACGTAACGTGGCCTTCGCCAAATAAAATTGTGGCGATATAAGTAACAGGCTAGTGTTAGTTTGCCGAGGAATTTTGATACCGTAGCTACTACGGAGACTACCTCACCTCCTACTTACATGGGTACTTGCATCAATTTGCAGCCACCGAAACAATATAACTTGCCTGTACCTAACCTTTGGCGTGAATGGGATCTCTTTAAAGCCCTTATTGATAGCTGGTTCACAGCAACCGATATTCCCCTGGATAGAGAGGAAAAGGTCGCTATGGCGTCAATCCTATAGTCGCTAGACTATAGGATTGACGCCATACGATACCTGTATGAAAAGTTAGGAAAACCTTTTAAACCACGCACCAACAAACAATACGAACGTCATCAACTACGTTTCATGAAACAGTGTGTGCCAATCATTTAATGATTTCTTGGTTGCAATACGACGACAACTATGTCAGTGATATTATTTACACCCTCAGGCGGAAAACAAAATTGTAGGGAAGATAATTCCACGCTGCAGGCAGTTTTAAACCCACTCTGATATTTTAACAGTTGGCTCAGACTTACCCTTGTGCAAAGTTTTAAGCATTGCTCGTGGAATTAAGTCAAAGGAACGAGAAAATAAAGCCAGGGAACAACGTTGAAATTTTTTCTCTGACATTACTCAGCCTCCCTCATTGCATAGTTAGCAACAAACTCGTGCTTTTAAACCTTGTGGAAATTGCATTCAAATTCATGAACCAGGAAAGTGCCCTGCCTTGCATATGGAAAGCAAAACTATTTCAAGATATGTAGCCCTTCCGTTCCGTAGCAGGAGAGACCCCATACAAACTTTTAGTAAGCTACAAATCCCTTATAAGTTTAGTAATTAAATAGCGGAAGAGATTGTCGATAACGAGCCTTTACATTACTGGTCAATCAGATGTCGATTTACATGCCTTTAAGTTCGTATCTTTAACCCTCCCTCGACACAATGATATTATTTTATCTTGAGTCGATACAGCTTTCAGTGTTTCATTAAGATTTCGATCTTGCTTTGGTAAGCATTTTGCAAGAAAAATAGTGCTATCAACACGCAAAACAGTTCTGTAGTGTGCTAATCTTTCAAAAACTTTAAATATTTCCAATTTTCCTCTACTAATATTCTTGTTCAAACGGGAGCGACTGGTCATCTTAAGTTCTGTGTTTATGAAAATTTGTCCCTTCCTGTCATTGTTGGGCAAGATTTTCTACGCATGTTCTCTTGGATATAACTTCCCTTTTTTACAGTGGTTTCTCAGTAGGGAACGAACAAAGATAGTTTACTTCTGCTTTTAAATGATGACAGATCTCCTAGAATTTCCCTTTTTTCACCTGCTAGAGATTACTGTGACGTTTTAGATAAAGCCTTAGCGAAGCCTGCTTTCACAGTGCCATGTGAAAACCTTATCCTATCATTCACTAAACGTCTGAGGAAGAGATATTGTAGTTGCAAAACATAAGAAGATTTTTGTTGACAAAAAAATTGACGAACTTCATAAAAATGACATTATAAGAGAACTCTCGTCCGACGTGAGGCATTGTATTGTTATGGTTCCTAAATCTTCAACAAAATTTCTGATGTGCATAAACTGCAAGCTTGTGAATACGTTTACTTAAGTCGATGCATTCCCAGTTACATTAACTAATGACTTGATTCAACAGATAGCAGGTTTTTATGTACTCAGTGTTGGCAGCTTTTCCCCATTTTATGATCAAATTCCTTTGACCAATCTGGTATACCGAAGACTGCCTTTTCCGTAAAAGACAAACCCTGGGAATTTGATCATTTACCATTTGGTTTATTAAATGGTGCTACTTATCTAGCACGGAAAATTGTCAGGGGCTTCAAAGTGTGTGTGGTATATGCTGACTATATCTTGATCATGGGTATAGGTCAAGCTGACCATGACCATAATCGTATTTAATTTTTGGATTGCATACGTTAGTGTAATTTTTCCTTGAACTCACCCAATTGTCAGCTTAATCTTAGTTCAGCTCAATACTTAGACCATGAAATTGTTTTCGGCCAAGCTGAACATTCCCAATACAAATTGATACCTCCAGATAATGTTACAATTCCAAAAGACAAGAAGAACTTGGGACGTTTACTCCTTCTTTTGCAAACTACTATCGTCATTATTTCAAGCAATATGCTGATATTACCAGTTGTATTTACGACGTTAAACGGAATAAGACCAAGTTTCACTGATCTATGGTTCACAAGAATGCATTTGGTAATGCTATTGCATTGCTGCTATTCGACTCATTTTTAGTTGTTTCACAAGATGGTGTTGCATCTGTGCTAAAGACTGATGCCATTGATCTTGCATTAGCTAGTATTTTGTCTCAAAATAACCGTCCGGTTGCCTTTTGGAGCCGCCTTCTTTCTCCTACTTAACGTAACTAAACGATTGAAACTAAAAAATGTATGGCTATAGTTGAAAGCATTCAACACCAAAAATAATTTTTACATTCGGAAAAATTACTCTGATCACTAACCTTGAGTTGCGTCCAGTCCAATCCTAAGCCTAGTTCTAAGTTCTGGCATGGAGTGTCTTGTTACTGGATGTCCAGTATGATGTGCAGTTTCAAAAAGAGAACCAGAAAAGTGTAGCAGATACTTAATCTTGTACTTGTCTTTATGTACATGTACCCATATCTCAGCGTGAGCAAGCCTTAATCGATGCTCATAACCCACTGTATACGCCATGGTACGACATATGCAGTGGGGCTGGTCTGGTATGTGCAAGGTTGTAAAGAAATTTATTTCAGATTGGGAGATTTGGACTTTTGCCAAGCTTATATAGACAAATCCTCTAACTAGGCACCTCCCGATACCCCATTAACCAAAAGAATTCATTGCCGTTGATTACGTTGGCTCTTTGCCCCAAACGCAACAAGGTTACAAGTATATGCTGGTAATTATCGATTCCTTTACCAGACTTCCAGAGATTATTTCAATTTGCGACATGACAACACGTACTATAATCCGCTGCACCAAAGGATATTTTGGAAGATATTCTATCTCGGACATTTTAGTCACTGGAACAGAGTACTGTCTACAGTTCTTTCTTGAATACCTGTCGGGGTGAATCATCTCCAGAAAACTAATTTTGGGAAAGCTTTAACGCTACTATTGAACATAAACTTCAATATCTTTTAACAAAGTATAACACTAAACCTTCCGAATGGATTCACCATCTCTATACAGCTTTCTATGATTACTTTCATTCTTCGACCAGATTTACACCTTATAAGCTATTGTTTACAACCACCGATTCTATACATAAAAAAGCCAAGGAGACCACACAAACAAGTCATGCGAGAGTTGATCGTTATCTCCGAACACCATCACCACGGCAACCTTAAGTTGGAGACCGAAATCTAGAGTGAGACCCTTTGTATGTTAAGACATTTTATTTCTCAAAGCATGGCGAAGGACCAGTAACTGGCCAATTGTCTCGTCAACTTATTGAAATAAAAATGCTAGACGGAAAGAAAAGGTTAGTGTTTTAAAAGTCTCCAGTTTACCAGGACGAAAAACGCAACCAGGTAATCATCATCATAATCTTGCGGCTTCAGTCGAGATAGAATCCACTACACCTTTCCAGCATACCCTATCGGTCATAGCTGTTAGAAGGTCTTCCTTGGCGATGGCAGTATCCCTGCATATGATGTCTAGAAAGGTGAGCTTCTGAGACCGCTTGAGCGATGATGGGTGCCTCCATAAGAGAAACGACGATACAATTTCATCTAAGGCAAGTGCACAGTGTCCAGCAAACTGGACACGTCTTTTTTGAACTAAGGTTTATATCCTAAGTAGGTCACCGTATATGATTTCAAGAGTTGCATGTCTTTCTCATGAAAGATTTAACACTTTTCTGAGGAGACGGATGAAGCATCCATCTAGGCGGCGGTGGTAATAACAGACCTTTTTACAGTAATTTTATAGTTTTTACAGTAATTTGTATTCATATTAAATTCCATTTTTACTGTTGTTGTTAGCACAATACGTTTTGTTGTTTTAAAGTATTGTATATTGGTAAGTAGAGGATCCTGGTGAGATGTTGCCACTGCTCTCACCCGATAGATTATGTCATCCATTTGTATTGAGTGTAGCTTGAGGAAAAGGCGTTTTAGAACCATATTCGGTTTGTGATTGGACGTATCTTTTCTTGAAGAATATCTCGTTTTGATGTATATGGTATCCACGTAGAGTTGTGGATGAGAAGAGGATTTTAAAAACCTATATTTATTTTTACGTTTCTTTGTGAGTGTTGGACACCCTAAAATCAAATGCAGAAGCGAAAGGAATTTACGAAACCATGCTTTCCGAGGCGAATTCTGAATATCAGATGAAGTGACAGAGTAGCCAAGGAATAAGTATCCAGAAGAGCCAACGCCGAAAAAGATGAGGTTCCTTGGACATCCTGAGAGAAAATAGTCTTGAATATATAGTATTTTTTAGAAAGATTTAGAAAAAATGCAGACACAGTAAGTGACAAAGCTACATGACTACAATGATAGAGTAGATAAATTTCACCAGCTGCGATATTATACATCTAGCAAGAGACAGAACAAGATGGAAGGTTATGTCAGCCAACGCCCATGAGAAATAAGGCACTCAGAAGAAGAAGAAGAAGAAGAAGAAGAAGAAGAAGAAAAGGAGGGAAAAAACCAACATGTATTGAACATATATTGTTTTAATAATGCACATAGATACCAAAATTCAAGAAATAGTTTTATTTCAGTCAAACCAAAAAAAATGACTTGAGCTTTTGTCAAAATAAGTACCTACGTGGCTACTTTGACAAATCTGTCATGACATTTTTTTATCTTTTTGTCGGTATATTCAATAACTGTGAGAAGTGAATTGTCTACAACAAAGTAACAGAATACGTCCAAAACATTCGTAAAATTATCGGGTTTTTTTACAATAATCTTGGATGAAATGAGTCTACCTTCGTGTGTATAGGACTTTTGTTCTCTAACTATCTCCCAGTTCACAACATGTGTCCTCTTTTTTTCCACACTGATATTTCCCATGATGTTGTGGAGCTAACTGAACAGAATTGTCAGTATTTAATACCTCATCAATATAAATTAAATGTTATTTACATACCATATTAGGAACAGTAAACAACGAGTTTGCAACATCAGTCGAATTGTTAAAAAATAGTATTTCATACACAATATTTTCAAATTCATTTGCAACTTCGGAGAAAGAGACTACATCAATCTTCGTTTTTTTTCTGTTGAAATAGGTTCAAGAAAACCTTTGACTTGAAAAAGATTTTCTTGTTGTAAGAAGTACTAAATTACTTAGCTTTAAATTTATAACAACCTGCAAAACAAAACACTGAGAGTCAAACAACTGTTGAACAAAGTCAAATAACATTACATTCTAGTATAAACCATTGCATTGCATGCAAACAAAAAATTCAAATTAACGGTATTACACTGATATATAGAAAGTCAAAGTTCAAAAAACATGTGAGGTTATACTGTTAGTGGATGACATTATAACATCTTCAAAAAGGATTACAATAGTAAGATACTTAAGAACTTTCTAAATGATCAATTAAAGCTGCCAAAGAAACAAAATAACTAAAATCTCCACACAAAAAGAAAGATAAAAATAAACCAGCAGTCCTCAAAATTACTATAACTTGACAATTTTTAAAGATTTAATGACTAAACTACACCAAATTATGACGCTATTAATCAGGGCCGGCGAATGGGGGTGTGAGGGGGCATGACACCTCCAATTTTTTTCAGAGTAATGATTTTTTTAAAGCCTACAAAATGTAAATAATAAAGATAAATAACTTTTTCTTGCTTCCTTTACCCTAAAACATTCCTATTGTCATTAATTATTATACGTGTGGAGAACAGCACATTGATCTGGTGTTTCGTATGGCATGCTACTCACAAAATGCTTGCCTTTTTAATCATCGAGCATATTCCACTGTAACCAGGAAACCTGTCCTTACCCTCCTCCAGCGTTCGCTTTTTACGCTACAGAAACAAGGGTAACCCGATTCCCGATTTCCAAATCCGGTGAAGGTTTCTTCTCGTGTTTAGCGGCTTTACCGACTCATTTTATCATGTGATGTTCCAGCATTGAATTTCGTTGAACACTCAAATGAGATCAGACATGCCACGTTTTCCTAGAGTGTAATCTTACTCATATCGCAAAAAATGTATTTTTCACATAAAACTGAATAACGTAATATGTTGATTATATTTTGATTTTTTGTAAGATTCTGTTCCTTTTTAATAACATTTGGAATGCGTTTTAGCCAATCTAGAGCCCTGGAATTTCAAAAAAATTTTATGACCGTCGGACCCAACCATGGTGGGGCCCCCTTAGACACTGCATATTCCCTCTTCCACTTTAAAATTCGATCCACCGGCCCTGTAAATTGTATAAAAAGTCAATAAAAATTTAGTTTAATAGTTTTTCTCAAGTTTGTGCTACGCTAAAACTTCTCTAGCTAGTAACTTTACCCCCCTCCCCCCCTTCCTCCACCATATGAGGACTGAAGACAATGTTTATACGGTAGTCCGAGGAAAAAGACCTTACCATGAATGACCTAGTGTAACAAGAGAAGCATCCATAAGAAAATAACACAAAGATTCTAGAGATCTCCTGTACCTTATACAATATACACAACAAAGTATATGCAAACATTCCAGAGTTGTTATGTACCTTGTGCAATATCCATAAAAATATAACTCAAAATTCAGAGTCGGAAGAATATTGTGCAACTATTCCTGAGTCTTTGTTTATTTCATTAATATTCATCAAAATAGCATGTAAAATTTATCGTTTATTTAGTCGACCTTGTTCTGAGTGAGGTAGAGCATTTAGCAATACTGTTGAGTAATTACTAGAATTTTATCTTCCGAAAAAATTGGAAAGGCAACATTTATCCGATGAGAAAGTCAATCGAAAGAGAAAATCATTTCAGGCCTAGTTGCACTTCGAGGCCTGATCTAAAATTTTAGTTAGGAATTAGGATAAGTGCATAGATACTTTGCCTGACTGCACCTGACTGCGCCTCTTTAATAATTATTAAAGAGGCGCAGTCAGGCGGGTTCTTGATGATTTCTTTATGTTCATAAAAGTATGAATGTCATATCTGACACAGTTGGCAAACTGCTTCCTCTAAAACTTTAGGCCTCTTTATCAATACAAGGCTTGGGTAAAATATCTATGCACGTATCCTAATTCCTAACTAAAATTTAAGAACAAAAATAATTGTTCTTCGTTATTATAAGAAAAATTTAAGGAAAAGTTTAAATATTTGATTAAGGAAAGGCAACGAGCATTTTTGACACTGCATTGCATCAGTGCTGACATAAAAAGGCACGTGACTTTTCGTTTACAATAAAGAGCTTTCAAGGGAGATTTTAAAAGTGACGTTTGAAACAAAATAAATATGGATTTTTGGCTTTTAACATACATTAAGGTAATGTATTTAGGGTACCGATATCTCATTTCCAATATACATCAGTGAATGACTTTATGCAGTGAAGCTGTAATGCTGCAGTGCAATGAAACTTAGATTCCAATAAGCCATTCTTATATTTTATCTACATAATATTTACAAAATATCCACAAAAGTACCATGACAAACACTGTAACACCACAAAAATATTGTAAGTGATTGGTTTAAAACAATATTCTCTTTATTAAGCAGCAAGATCGTCACTAATAGAAATTAATGGGTGATCTTAACACATCAATAGCATTTTTTTGATGGCTCAAATTACACCTGTAATCCATATGTTGATACTAGCAACTAAACCAACCATCGAATCTATTAATATAAATATTAATTACCTAGGACCTGACCATCACTGTAAAGTCGATTTATCTCTATAAGGTTTCAAACAGAAAATAGAAACACCACATCAACTGCCGTAGATACAAAATGCTAATTGGTATCATAAATAACAATTTTTTATTGGTTAATTTCATCTATAATACTCTTCGATTAGTTAGTGATATGACATCACTGAAATAACTCAAGCTACAGTCCAACAGTAATTGAATGTTTTAAATACTAAAACCACCATAAACGTTTGCAGCGTTAGAGATTAAAAAAATACTTTTATTTGTCTACTGTCTTCTTTTTCTTATTATGATGATGCCAAATCAGTTCCTGACTTTGGCAACCATGAGTTTAAACTCTTTCTATCAGTTGCAGCATGAAGAAGCTCATTCTAAGTTAAATTGCCAGCAACCGATGAAAACACCACATTTCCATTGCTTCTAACCTGTTTTGCATCGCCTTGTTCAATGTCCAACTTTCGCACCCACAGAGTAATATAGACCAAATGAAGCATTTTAGGAGTCGTTTTTTCGTGTATAACTTCAATTGTTTGTTAGTAAGGATCTTCCTTTGTTTTTCAAAAGCAGTTTTTGCTATAGCAATCTTTTGATTTATCCCCTTTTCACATTTACAGTCACAGGCTATCATGCTACCATGATAACCAAACTGTTTACTTGTTCTAGTTGCTGGCCATCTAGTTCTATGTTACATACGGGTACAGTTTTCTTTTTGCTAATAACCTGAACTTTAGTTTTCTTCTTATTGATGTTCAAACCCATCTTTTTGCTTTCATTTTAAAATTTTATAAGTAATTGTCTACTGCATATTTCTCCACAAACATTAATGTTGATTGGAAAAAAAGAAAATCAGTTATTTTTACTGGTTTATCAACACTGCAGAAGCTACAAACACCCGAGATCACCTTTCAGAAAAGGAGAGGAAAAATTCAATAGTTTTGGTGTTTTTTCATCTACGTCAGTGGTTTCCAATCTTTTCCATACCTCACACTCTTGAAAAAATATTGTTATCGCATCCCATATATGTATCATATGAAGACGCAAAACAAGTTTCCAGATATTAATAATCAACAAGAATAGTAAAAAAAAAGAATGTTAACGATTTAACAAAAACATTTAAATTTATTTATTTGTTATTTTTGCTAAACTGTCAAATCTAAGGTTTCGCATCACCGTTTGCGAAACCTTACATTGAGGTAGATAAATGGGAAACAGAACTCATTTTAGTTCTGGTAAATAAAAGCAAAGCTGTCATGAAAAATTTATAATTGAAAATTAAAAAACCGAAAACTTTGTAAATACATTTAAGAAACTCTAAACAAATAAACAAAAAGATTGCCGTCGATGTTAATGTTAAGCTTTTTCTTCAAAATATTTACTGAAAATACAGAGTCTGTTTTCCCAAACCTCAATAACATCAAATCATTACTACTCTTCAGAAATAACCATTTCTTCTTGTTGAATACATAAGGTCACAATGACATGACAAACACTCGCATATAAGCACACTACTTGAATTTACTCCTGTCTTTTTATGACTACTTGTTTAAAAGAGGCCTTGTAATAATACAAGAAGTATATCAGCTTAGATTAGGTGCATTTGTATATCCTCATTGATAGTTAAAATGTATACGCTGGTCTACTTCTTTCGATAATCAGATTATCCCTGTCGCCAGGACCTTACTTTACAGATTAGTAAAGATCGAAGATATTAACAATTCACAAGTCAGTTGAAAAAGTTGTATCAGCATCCAAAGTCCAGTATTAGCTACTCAGGCAATATTCAATGTAATTGACGACCATGTCAACGAATATTTATCTAATTATCTTGAATAGGGTACTATGCTACATTAAGACCACTAAGGTTTCTGGTGAAGACAGATCAAAAGAGCCAGCAGCTTTTTTTTCATTTTTAACAGATAAATGCAAAATAAACGTCACAGAGATAAAAACGGTAAAAAGAGTATTTGTAGACCTAAGCAAAGCCTTTGACACTTGGAGTCGTAGAAAGCTATTATTAGAATTAAAGAGTTGTTTAATTTTAGACAAAGATGTATTTTCGTTCACAGCTAACCTGTTTGAACTTTTCACAAAAAAATAAATAAAAGTAGCGGCGGCTATCTTCACAATCAAGAGAAATTTATTGGATTTCTACAAGGTTAAGATCTTAGTCTACTGTTGTTTGCCATCTATTCCGACGATTTTCCATTTTGCTTTTTTCATGTTAAAAAGTCATATACGCCTATGGTAATCCTTCTTTTGTTTCTAAAAAGATGTATTTAATACAGAAACAAGTTAAGCGATAAATAAGAAAGCCTAAATTCAACCAATCCTAACCTTTTAAAATAATTGAAGCACAGCTGTTTTAAATTGCCATGAACCTCCTAATACAACCTGCAATACTGAGCATCATATATCGCCATAACTTTTTAAATCTCATTACAATTTACCACAACTTCAGTGCTAAAATTTTTTCTTTGCTTTCCATGACTGGAAACATTGAAAAAATTCTAAAAGGCCAATAGTGGCATTAATCTTCTAAACAAGATTTGACCTTATTTCAACATTACTATACTGAATCAAGTTACCGAGTTATATTGCCAATTCTTACCTTCAGTAGCATATTCCCATTCAATTCTAAAAGTGCTTCATTTCAATGTAAGGCAATCAAATTATAAAAGACAATTTCTTTTATAAACAAAAAACACCTGTTTTAACAATGAACATAGTCAAATCGTGTCAGCTAATTCAAAAATACAGTATATGAAATTAAACACACATTCGGATTTTATAAATTCCTTTAAAAAGTTTTATTCCTCAGGAACATGGAAAAACAGTACTTGCTTATCAAAAATCACTTCATCTATTTTTTTCTTTCAGAAGAACCAATTTAATATCAAAAAACCGACATTTTGAGAAAATTCTACCACAAAAATTTAATTAATGGTAATCTGACACGATTTTTTTATAAAAACGCTTGTCTCGGCAAACTTTGCTCATACAATATGACTTTCTACCAATGATCATTGTGCAGTTTAGAGTTTTCCGCATGAGACCTATTACTTACCAATGTATCCTGTGAGAAATTACTGCAGTTTCCTTTCAAAGAAATGGTGATCCAGGTCCCTGAGTTAACACTACTCTGATTGCCCCTATCACTTCTTCATACTATAGCCACTGTGTCATCGTGTCAAGATCTTATTAAAGTCATTGTTGATGAACGCTATCTATATGAGAGGAAGACAGTATCAGAAAAAAGAAATATTTTATCCGTGAAGAAAGAATTGACAGATCGACAGATGCACACAGGTCTACTGTTCAGCCGACTGAGAGTGAAAAGTCAGCTTCAAACAAGCGATCGGATGTATATAGCTCCAATGATATCCTAGATTTTGATCATCCTCGTCAAGCAAAGGATACTTCATTTCCCTTTCCTTCCTTCGGGAAGGAAACGAATACTAAAAAAAAGTTTTCAAACTTTCATGGTACCAAAATTTCCTAGGATGGAGTACAATGTTGATACGGATTGAATATTTTGCCATATTTTTCGAAGAACGAAGAAAGTAGGACTTGTAACAATCCATCATAAGGAGACTTTCTTCACACCAATAAGCATTAACAAACTTAAAAAGGCATTAAAAAGAAAATAAGCTTTAAAAAGCACCAGCAGAGTTAAGCACTCAATACAGCCACACAAAGGCCCATCGTCATCCCGAAAACTACTCATGGCATATCTGTGATGATTGATATCAGTGAAGAATATGAAAAGCAACGGCAAAAGTTTATGTTCTCTGATGTTTTGCGGTCAGTTCAGTTTCTTTTATGCTGAAGAATGGCGATCCTTGGTTCATGGGATGCAAATAGAGGAATAGAGGACAACCGATGTATATTTAAGTTCTAGGCATGACCGCAGGAACAACAGGAGAGGGGTTTGAACAAGACAAATTTGTGGTCCTGCTTGGATTCAGTAAAATCTGGTCAAGTCGACGGAAAATCATCCCGAGTTAATCAAAGCCTCAATAAATCGTACTTCCTTGAAAACGTACGAAAAAGCCGACTTATTAATAATATGTTATTTTTTATATATTCAGTAGTGTAAAAATATTTCGGTAGAAATTCTACATCTGCTTATCTCAGAATCTAGTGTACGCTGCTGGCCATGTTGTCGTTTGCTAGAACACCCTATCGAAGCACGTTATTGCATAGGAATACCAATGTCAGCCAATTACTGTCAATTTTTTTATGAATATTATTTGATACAGTAGGTCATTAGTGTTACTTTACGTCTTCTACAATCAGATATTTTGGGATAAGTCCCATCACTGAGCGAGTAAAGATTTTATGCGTAGGCTAGCTAGTGTGTGTTTATATGTAGATTAGTTAGTAAACATAACTTGATGTAGAAATATCGAAAATAGAAATGGGACATAAAAGAATTTATATATATATTTATATATATATATATAATTATAGAGGCTTAATGCCATGTACTAGTATACTGATATGTTTTAATTAAAAATTAATTACATTCATGGACCATTTCGTAGAAACAATGGAAATTGAACAGAAAGTTTAGTCAAGGGTACTTTGGTCTTGATTTCAATATTCATGTCGTGTCAATTACATATGTACCAGACAAGGCTATTTCCTCGAGTTTGATTAATATTGTTGATCAGTGGAATCAATATTTGTTACATCAGCAATTTTAAATATTTACCGGGATTTTGTAGTCAAAATTTCTGTATGATGTAAATCAAAGATGAGCAGAATGTATTGTGGTCGTTGATTGGTAAAACCCAACAAAACTTTAAATCATTCAAACATTAGCAGATGTATTTCGAGGAAATTGAGTAAGTAGTCTGAGTAAAAGGGAGAATTTTAACTAAGGGGACACATAAAATTTTCATGACTGAGCTAAAGTCCTACTTATCCGTGAAACGACATGGACAAAGTAGTTTGGCTTGATTTAGCTGGTTAAATCCAAGAGGAAGGCCGAGTGCAGTAAGTGAAATCTGACTTATCCCGACTACTATCTCAATAAGTCTGTGAAAAAAGAATCTTCATAAATATGCATAAATATAAATAAATCTCATTAAGAGAGAATACCAGGAAATTTCTATAATACATTCCATAAATCTGAGTAACTTCCAATAGTCCTAAACTGCCGTACATTGTTTTTCAAGTAGTTTGCTCCTAAACTGTACTCAAGAAAGGTACAATAAACTGCTTTATGATGTTTTGACCCACTGCACACTTAATATTAATTACCTTTGTTGACCTCCTCCTCCCCTTATCTATTCCAATTGATAGGAAAGAATTATGACCATATGCATTGGTATAAGTAAAAGTTTTTAGAGAATATTTAGAGATTAGCTCTAATTCCTCTCCATTGATTCCTTTTATTTGTTAATAGCTCCTTGTTATTCTGTTAAACTGGACTATTAAATTGGTGCCTACAACGATCGTACAATATTAAACAATTTTTACACTACAAACCCATGCAATATTACCAAAACTAAACTGACAAAACGTACTTCAGCTTCTTTACAGTATTATTTATGCCAGGAATTTCTCATACATTAGCAGAAAGTGAGAGGGGTTCGCTAAACACAATTTGCTTGTTTACGTGGGAAGGCCTGGGGTGCAAAACGTTATTTCCAATTTTTGAAGACTTTGGAAATAATATGTGACACAAAACAAAAGAAATGAGCTGAACTTTTGTTTGCATTTGAAACAGTAAGGTGCCAGGAAACCTTTGGGAGCGCAAATTCACTGCAGAGTCCCAGTTTGTCTTTTGGGTGAATCAATTTGTTTGAGAAGATCTAGTAAAACAGACAAAAGCTTGGATTTGTGAGACTGATTGATCATTTCAAAGTCATAGTAACGTCCAAAATACTTAAAGGCATCTCCCATGGTTACAGGAGGTACAGTTTCATTATTAACAAAAAGTCTAGGTTGAAATTGAAGAGATCTTGTAGTGAATTTTTTGATTCCGAATGTGGCACATTTATCAACCCTTATGATCATGTTGTCCCATTGACACCATCGAGAAAAACAGTTTAAAAGAAGCTGGTTTTCTCTTTCCCCACTTGTAATGACCGCAGTGTCATCTGCGAACTGAAACCACTGTACAGGATTGAACATGCGGTTGTTCTTATCATGTGGTGAAAAACCAAGTTGGTTGTATTTTTCAGCCTTAATATTTTGGGTGAATGTATTAAAGCACATATTAAAGAGTAGTGGACTAAGACAATCACATGGCAAAAGCCCACGACGAACTGTTATTGCTTCAGTTGTAAAATGATCAGTGATAAATGTTGTTGTAAATTCAGTGAAAAGACTGGTGATTAAAGACTTAGTTTTGCCAGAAATGTGATGGTGATCTAGAACAGTTGTTATTAGGTTATGGTGAACTTCACCAAAAGCATTTTTAGGTCTAAAAGAGTAATGACTGGGGAGCGTTGATTAGTGCGAGCCTTGTTTATTACATGCGCCATCATTGCAGTATGTTATAAAGTACCCGAGATCTTAGAAGTGAAGCCTTTAGGAGTCTGATGTTCAACGAAGTAATTATCCTTTAGGTATTCAAATGCTGAATCATGCAAACAGGATGTAAAAACTTTTAACGAAACGGCTTCAAGAGTAATTGGTCTAAAGTTGGAAAGTTTGTCGTTGTTACCCCTTAAATGTATTAAAATCGTACAAGCCTTTTTCCATTAGGTGAGACTTCGCCAGAAATCCATATGATTGTAATCATTCCTGTAAGGAAAGACAGGACATCGTCTAAAGCAAGTCATAGATATTTTATATAGTAGGCATGGTGAGGCAGATGACTTCATACGACGAATAACTGATGTGATTTTTTGACATGATGGAGGATCAGTGTTGAAAGGGTGCTCGGGTTGGTCAAAAGACGGTATCCATGATGGAATTGTAAAGTGTTTGTTAGGAATTGTCGATGCAAGTATATTTGAAAACTATTGGGTGCAACAGACTTTACCGAAGGTTGGAAGCATTGTAGAGCTCTTTTGCAGCACACGTTTTACGTAGATCTAAAAGCTTTTGGAGATGAGGTTATCGTGATTAGAAATAGTGTGATGGGAAGAAGTCAGTTTTTGGCGAAGCAAACGGGAACGTATTTGATTTTCATTACTGATGCGTTGCTTTTTTAAAAGTGATTTTAAGTACTTTTTTAATTGGTTAACTTTGTGTCTTGATATTTCCTTTGGAACCCTATATCGAAGATCATATTTGTAGATCCGCATATATCTTTTAAGTGTTCATAAATTGAATTGTTCATAAATTGAATTGTTCATAAATTGAATTGTTCATAAATTGAATTGTTCATAAATTGAATTGTTCATAAATTGAATTGTTCATGAATTTAATAAGGGAATCAATCGCTGAAGGTTTCAACTGAACAGATGCAAATATAGGTTGAAAATAGCTGTTAGCAATTTCGCATTGTTCACTTGACCTCGGGGAATGTATTGCCTCTTTAATTTTAAGTTGTTCTCCACTTGACAATACTGTTGTTGGTTCACCATTGTCTAAAATGTCTTCAGGTGTTTGTTTAAACGTGTCTCTTTCTCAAAGCCTCTAATTACTCTGCAGTTCTGTTGATGACTTTTAAAGTCTTTCAATGCTTTACACGTTTTGCCGCATGAACATTTAACACCAGTAGGCACATTAGCGGTATAACTGTTTTTATTGTTTTTCTTAATCAATGACAAGTTAATTTCTCCACTGGGATTGCAAATGTTTTCCTGCGACCGCCTTTTACATCTCCAGATATGGCGTCCAAGAGATTGAATTCCTTTCCACAGGAACTACAAACCACAAAAAACGTCAAAAAAGATCAGACTCAACTCAAACATTTTCCAATTAAATTCTTGTGTGACAACGACTCGATTGATAAAAAATTGTACTTGATTTATTAAAAAACTAGGCAAAAATTTTGTTATTAAACGAGAGCCGCGTACAGAGACGTCTGCACGCCACTGCTCAACAGCTAAATGAAGAAAGTTTAAGTAGTTCCAGTATTAATGGGAGGAGCCCTTGGAAGTGTAACAAAAGGATTTGAGAAGTGGTTTGAGAAGATTGGTATACCATGCAATATTGCAGATATGCAAAAAACTGCCTTGCTAGGAACGACCAGGATCCTGAGAAAAGTATTGAAGATGTAATGAAGGAGAAGACCCCTTGCTTGCCTTTGGTCAATTGTTATGACACGCCTAGTAAGAATATCACGGTAATAAGATCAGCCAGAGCATAAGCTTAAAGAAAATAATAATAATAATAATAATAATAATAATAATAAACGTCCTGGGTATGACAATAAACTGCATCCGCTTGTGGAATTTCGACTTGGGCGAATGTGGTTACCCTTTGCCACAACTACCTCCAGGTCACCCTTGGGCAAGGTATAGCACCTGTTAGCCTACTCCAAGGCCTTGAAATACTGGGTTGATGTCCGGCCGAGTTAAGTCTGTCCACGATCAGCGATGTGTTCAAAGTACCAGATGGTAAATGGCGCGGAATACTCAGCCCCTTGGCAGTAAGGTTAAAATGCACCCCGAAATGATATGAGAACAAGAAGTAAAACATACCGCATCGTCCGTCGCGCGGGTCAACAAGGGACGCGTCCCTCAGGACGAGACCAGCCTGAGGTCGCAAAAGTCCTCAACTGAGTCTAATTCTTCTCAAAATCTCAACCCACGTGGTCACCAGGACGGGATTGTTCCCAACTCTGGCCCAGTGGGCTCACGACTAAAAGGTAATCAAAAGGGAAAAAGGAAAAGATGGACCAGAGAAGAATATAAGGAAGTTTTATATTGCTTTTATCACGCTTTGGAAAAACCTCAAAGCAACAATAACGAAGATACTTATATCACTTGGTGTAGACGCAGCAGTAAAAGTGACAAATTTGATATGTTAGCTGCAAATAAACTAGCGAATGTAAGAAGATACATCATACGAAGTAAGAAATTGACAGAATTGGAATAAACACAGATTAAAGGGCAAGTAAAAATAGACGAGGGAATTGATTGATGATAGAATTATTGAAGGTAGAGATATCAATATTGAAAACGTGGATGGTGATGAAGGTTTGGCAGAAAATCAAGGTATTGAAAGAGAGGAAGTTGGCGGAATTGGAAATAATAGTGAAGAAGAGAATGATATTGCTGAAGCTGTAACGCTGGTGAACAATGTCAATCAAGAAGAGTTAGCTTTAATGAAAGTGGATATCATAGAGAAATTTTCTATTGTTAAACACCCAGAAATAAGGGATAAGGAACCTTTAATGAAAATAAGGCAGACCCACAAATATAAAAACTTACTGATCTTAGGAAATGAAGCATTAAAACAACTTTGCGAGGAGATAGACCCTGACATGACAGAATTAAACCAACTAATATATGCAACATCCAAAGTCCTTCAACATAAATGTGGCATAAAAATAAACCAAAAAGAAACAACAAAAATAAAGGGAAACTTACCAAGTCCAAGTGGCAAGTTAAGATCGAAAAAGAAATTGAAATGTTAAGAATGGAAATCTCTATACTAGACGAATTGCAGAGGGATAAAGAAGTAAAATCTGGAAAAGCAAGGAAATTAATAAGAAAATACCGCGTAGAAAATAAAGAGCAAATACCAACTATTAAGGAAGGGCTGAAACAAAAACTTCAAGTAAAAGCACAAAGACTCCGTCATTTCACCAAAAGGAATAATTTCTATAGGCAAAATAAGATATTTGAAACAGATGCCAAAACGTTCTATCGAGAAATTGGAAAAACACCTATTCTTGTAGAGGAAATACCATCGGAGGAACGGATCACCGAATTTTGGAATACCATCTAGGGTAATGAGAAAGAACACAATGAAATTGCTGAATGGAGAAGAGGCCTAGAAAGTAGTTCTACTGACATCTCTGAACAAAAATGGGATGATACAAGGGTCGATGAGATTACCAAAGCGCTAAAAAAGTCGTATAAATGGAAATCTCCTAGAATAGACCAAGGTCTGAATTTCTGGTTAAACACTTTAAACTCTTCTCATTCTAAGCTGGCTTCGAATTTTAATAGATTGATGACGGAAACAAATTTAACACCTAAATGGTTATATCAAGGCACTACCTATTTACTTGCAAAAAGTAATGACATTGNCCTAGAAAGTAGTTCTACTGACATCTCTGAACAAACATGGGTTGATACAAGGGTCGATGAGATTACCAAAGCGCTAAAAAAGTCGTATAAATGGAAATCTCCTAGAATAGACCAAGGTCTGAATTTCTGGTTAAACACTTTAAACTCTTCTCATTCTAAGCTGGCTTCGAATTTTAATAGATTGATGACGGAAACAAATTTAACACCTAAATGGTTATATCAAGGCACTACCTATTTACTTGCAAAAAGTAATGACATTGCAAATCAAAAACCTACCCTTCCATTACTTGCTTGTCGACCTCCTATAAGTTTTTGACATCTATATTATCTGAAAGAACATATACACACATGAAGGAAAATAACATCTTTCCGATAGAGCAAAAGGGCTACAAGAAAGGTTTCTTTGGCTGCAAAGACCATGTTCTTATAAATAAAATGAAATTTGAAAGTGCGACATCAAAACATCGAAACTTGAGTACTGCATGGATCGATTATAAGAACGCCTTTGACAGTGTACCTCACTCGTGGATATTGCGTTGTATTCAACTGTTTAAAGTATCCCCTACCCTTATTAATTTTCTTAAAATATCAATGCAAATATTGGAAACAAATCTTAGTCTTTCTAACTCTAATGGTGTCTTATCTTTCCTTGGTATGCGAATCAAAAGTGGAATTTTTCAGGGTGACTCTCTATCTCCCCTGCTATTTTGTATGGCGCTGATACCTTTATCTCGACTATTGAACAAAATAGCTTATGAATATGAAATCGATGAAAGTAAAATAAATAATCTCTTTTACATGGATGATCTGAAACTTTATGCTTGTAATGATGGAGAACTTGAAGGACTGTTGAAAAAAGTAAAAGCATTTAATGATGACATAGGAATGGAATTTGGGTTGAACAAATGTGCAAAAGCCACATTTAAGCGAGGAAAGTTAGTTAACACCAACAACATTAGACTTGATGGCGACACAGTTATCATGGAACTCAACCACGAGGGGACGAACAAATACCTGGGAATTAACGAAGGAGAGGGAATACAGCACTCACAAATGAAAGAGAGGATCAGAAAAGAATGTATACGCAGAGTTAGGTCGATCTTGAAAACAGAATTGAACGCCAAAAATAGTATAACAGCAATCAACATCCTAGCGATACCAGTAGTAACATATAGTTTTAACATCATCAGTTGGAACCTTGGTGACCTCCAAAGATCAAACGCCAAATTTAGAAAACAGTTTACTTGTTAAAGGATGCACCACCCAAAATCGGACACAGACCGGTTATATGTTCCTGGGGTAAAAAGAGGTAGAATATTGATACACTTAGAGCTCACATATAAGACGTCTACTATAGGGCTTTCTCAGTACTTGGACAATGCTGACGATTGGAAGCTCCAATTGGTGAATGTGCATGAAAACTCAAAGAAACTCCCTTCTGTTGTCAAAGGATTTCAAAAATTTTCTCGAGAACTAAATCTTAAAATTGAAAACGACAATCTTACAACACCGACAAAGATTGCTAGTAAAGCAAAGAAAAGCGCTAAAAATTTTCGGGTTAAAACATCTCAAATCACGGTGGCAAGAAAAACCTCTCCATGGACAGTCTGCAGCTCGGGTCAATAATGCTGATGTAGATATGGCTCCGAAACTCTGTACCGAAAGCGAAAACGGAAGGCTTTATTCTTGCCGCCCAGGACCAAAGCTTATTAACAANGAAGCTCCAATTGGTGAATGTGCATGAAAACTCAAAGAAACTCCACTCTGTTGTCAAAGGATTTCAAAAATTTTCTCGAGAACTAAATCTTAAAATTGAAAACGACAATCTTACAACACCGACAAAGATTGCTAGTAAAGCAAAGAAAAGCGCTAAAAATTTTCGGGTTAAAACATCTCAAATCACGGTGGCAAGAAAAACCTCTCCATGGACAGTCTGCAGCTCGGGTCAATAATGCTGATGTAGATATGGCTCCGAAACTCTGTACCGAAAGCGAAAACGGAAGGCTTTATTCTTGCCGCCCAGGACCAAAGCTTATTAACAAGAAATTATTAGGCAAATGTCATGCACAATGGTGCAGTCCCAAAATGTAGATTTTGCGAAGAAAAAGTGGAAACAATTGACCACCTTGTCTCTGGTTGTTCTATTTTAACTCCAGGGAAGTATAAAAACAGACACAACAGAGTTGGACAATACCTGCATTGGGAAATCTGCTACCACTTTTCTATAAACATTAACACTAACTGGTATAAACACCATCCCGAACCTGTTACAGAGGGACAAAATTTTACAATTCTCTGGGACTTCCCAATCCATACTGATTACACGATACAGGCCAACCGCCCTGATATTGTCATTAAGGATAAGAAAAACAACACCTGCCTCCTCGTAGACATGAACGTACCATCAGATAAAAATGTACCCACCAAAGTCTTTGAAAAACTTTCAAAATATAAGGATCTTGAAATTGAAATTGAAAAGATCTGGCACATAAAAACTAGAACTGTTCCTGTAATGATAGGTGCTTTGGGCCTTATAAAGAAAGGGACTAGTGAATACCTTGAGAAAATTCCAGGAAACCCTTCTCTTCATGAAATTCAAAAATTAGTATTAAATAGCACAGCGCTTGTACTACGAAGAGCGCTTACTTCCTAGAAATTGACGTCTTCACAACCTTCTCACCTTTTTTGTATATATTTTTTTCTTGTAATTCGTTGTGTAGCCGATGTTCGTGAATTGTCCTGAATAATATCTATATACCTTCTTATACTTTATTTATAGATTTTTTTAAAATTAAATATTTTATTCTTATTCTCTCTTTCCACAGAAAACCCCTTCCTATTTCACTCACCCTAGGTCACTGGTAGTGACCTGGTGTTTGATCTTACACAACAATTCAAAGACAAAATTTTTTCATAATAATAATAACAATAATAACAATAATATTTATAATAATAGTAATTATAATAATAATTATTATTATAAAAATAATTATGAGAGTATGAAGACAGTAATGGAGCTTCTCAACTATCAACTTCAAGAATGGATCATATGCGATGACCTAAAAATGGTAAACCGACTTCTCGGCCAACAAAGGAGATTCACCAAATACCCCTGTTTTCTTTGCATGTGGGACAGCAGAGATCGAAAAAAACATTGGTCAAAGAAAGACTGGCCAGAGCGCAAAACGTTGACGAGTGGTGATCCAAATGTTGTGAACGAGCCAAACGTATCCAGAGAGAAGATAACTTTTCCACCATTACACATTAAGCTAGGAATCATGAAGCAATTTGTTAGGTCTCTCGACGAGGATAGCCCCTGCTTCAATCACATAAGAGAAGTACTTCCAGCAGTAAGCTACGAAAAGGTTCGAGCAGGAATATTTAATGGACTTCAAATTCGCCAGTTGATTCGCGATGAAAGTATGATAGGGAAAATGAATGCCACAGAGAAAGAAGCCTGGATTGCATTCAAGGATGTTGTGTCGAAATTCTTAGGAAATGAAAGGGATGAAGACTACAAGAACATTGTTTCAAGACTGCTTAAATCCTTCGAGAAGCAGGGATGTAATATGAGTATAAAGCTACACTTCCTATTTAGTCATCTCGATCAGTTTCCAGAAAACCTGGGTGATGTGAGCGATGAGCAAGGAGAGAGATTTCACCAAGACCTTCGTGATATTGAGGAGAGATATCAAGGACGATGGGACTCGCACATGCTAGCAGATTACTGTTG
>RDPX01000044.1:713923-785582 GCA_003991215.1 Morbakka virulenta | reverse complement strand
TTCCAATATTAAAATTGAATTTCATACTGGGTAAATATTGGCAAAGATATAAGATGATGTTATTCGGTGAAATAAAGAAATATTCTTAGCTGTAGACGATAAGCAGTGATGTTATTTGATGATCTAAGGATGGAGTTTCGTCGCTTACTCCGCCGCCATCTTTGCTGTTTTTAATCTTCTTGTCTGCACTGTGTTTTATGAGCGTTTGTTTTGCTGTAATTCTGCTTTTGCACACTAAGAGCTATATTGTTTTGAAAACTTTTGTAGCTGAATTTTCATGAAAAATCACATTTTTCCTGTCTGGTTGTATGTTGTACAGCAAAATCTGGACGTCTAGTGCAAAAAGTAAGGCCATATTTGGAATCAGCGCATCAGATTTAGTCAATAAATGTGTAAATATCTCATTACTTAAGATCTTTGTTTCCCAGTGTAATAATAATTATAAATATAATTATAATAATAATTATAATAAGTTGTGTTATTTACGTTATTCACATGTTTGGTATCAGTATTACTTCTTCAGACCTCGATCATCACCCACGGTCACCTTCATAAAGTTGTGCTTTTCTTTTTTTCCTCAACTGTCTCTTATTTTCGTAATTATTGTCATATAACCTGGTGTGTAATGGTCGACGGCGGGCAAAATAATAACTCCTGTGCGTATGTGAGGAATACTAAAACTTACAGAAAATTCGTCAGAAAAGTTATTTCCAGAAAGACTAGATACGTGACAGGTACATAACCTTGATTTGCAAGATTTGGTAACCTAACGAATATGCAGGGTATAAATGAATGTAACCTGGTACAACTTTGTTGGCTACCTGTTACTTACTTCATGAAAAACAACCGAAACAAATAGTAATTTCTGTGATTTACTTCACTAAAGATACAAAAATAATAAGTGAAGTCCTCATCAAACATTTTCCAATTCTTTGCTTAAGACCTCTAGCAATTATTTTTCCCATATAAAAAAAAATTTATAGTAATCCACAAATAATCACAAATAATTTTTAACCACAAATTAAACAGCTCCGAAATTTTGGGAGATAAAAAGAGAGAAAAGCTACACATGTTAGTGCTTCTTGAATAAACAAATTATTCTTCGAAAATTCATCAAAAGGACTGGTTTCAAGACGATGACAGAAAAAGGTCAATCACGGAACCAACTTGGAAGTCATAAAAAATAGAAACCTTAACTTACCAGCTCCCAAGCACACTCGTACTTTTATTTATTCCTATATTTTTTTACTTAATTTGAGAAGGCCAGCGCTCACGTTACCAGGGGACAGGAAATCATGGCCCCCACTTATTTGCCAAGAAAACGGAGTTTTTTCAAAAGGGCACTTGAATTTGTACAATCATGAGTAAACAAGATCATCATTCTAGCGTGTCTATCATACCTGCTCAAATAATGAAACTGTGCTTTTTTCATACTTTCTAATCGTCGTATTTTTTTTCTTCTTTCCATGCGTTTTCCAATGGGTCAAAGTGAGAAATTATCCTTGTCTATAGATTAATGCATTGAAATTTTTTCAGCAACGTTCTCAGACTTCAAGTCAAACTAAACTTCGGATATCAATGCATCGATATCTTTTCAACAACTTCCTTCAGCACACTTCCTATTTTGATTTGTCTAAACGAAAGCGAAGAGTGTAGAACAAAGACCAAACTGCTGTGTCGGTTTTGTTGAGACGACTTCATTTTTGGGAAGATAATAATGGTAAGCAGTCAAAAATACAGATATGTGGCATTAAATTTCAAAAAAATGAATCTTCAGCAGGTCCCGAAACGGGGGTAGTGTCATCACCATTATATGCTCCAGCTCAAGAAAGTATTCTAGTCGAACCTTTATTCAGAACCCAAGTGGACCTCCCAAAAGCACTGTTTTCTTAAAGACTCAAAGTGGAGAGAGAAGTCTTTTTGTCACCACCAGTGATTTGAACCGTTCCCATGGTTTCATTTCCATACAAGGTTGGTGATACTGTTGGTAGCCAATTTAAATGATATATTTATTATTACTTTCCTGTGTTACTTTTCAAACAATTTTAATCTCATGCTATTTTTTGGAAACTAATTTCAAGGGGTTTTTTCTTTCAAAAGGTCAGACCGTGTATTTTGTTTGTACTGTATGAAGCATGACAAGAATCAAGTATTGCTAAGTGAAAGGAATAAGGAGCAATTATTCATCAGTGTTGCTTTCAACTCCTGCTAAAAAGGCCCGAAATGTTTAAAGACCCACCAGCAAACAAACTGCAACAAAGCAGCTGCTGCGTTAGAGACGGCTGTTCCGAATTGCGATGATGCAGCTGAGCAGACAAACAAAAGTGTGATCGATTCGCGAAAGAAAGGAAGGGAAATCCTTACTCGATGTGATATACTGCCTCAGATTGTTGACAAAACAAGGCATTACCATTTAGCGAATTTCTGGGTATGACAACTTCACGTAATCACTTATATTACTTCGAACCAACGATTCATCCATTTTGAGGGGAAAAGATATCACAAAATGAACTTTTGCATTTGGTTGCTCAACCTATTGTTTTTCGCGAAAAATTTAAAGAGATTCGAGAAAATAATCTTTTCGCGAGTATGGCGGGTGAGTACACGGATATCAGCAATATTGAACAGTTGTCGGCGTGTTTTGGAGCAGCCAGTGACAATTTGGAGATTCAAGCAAAGTTCCTTGATTTTTACGCACTAAACGATATCAGCTGTGACTCTATCGTCAATGCCATTGAAGATTTTTATTGTGGTCAAGCCTTTCTCTCCAGAATTGCAGAGGACAAATGTGTGATGGCTGGAGCAAACGATAGGTAAAGAGTCTGGCTTTGCTACGCAGACTGAACAAATTTAACCAAAAGCTATGGTGATTCATTATCACAGGCACTCACTGAGCTTAGCCGTCAAATATCTCTCATCGTCATGTAATGCTCTGTTTAAAAGTGATGGCAACTATTGAGAAGATATTCGAACTTGTCAGGTACTTGCCAAAGTGTAAAAAAAGTCTTTGGACCTTTAGATGAATTCATCATATGAAAAATTGAGGAAAGTGCAAAGGAAAAGAAAGAATCTAGTCTCTTTGAATAAGCTTTATAAAACCAAATACAGGGCATCCTGTTTCAACAAAATTTTTAAGAGTTACGTGGGTTTACTAAAAATTTGGAGGGTATGTTGTGGGGAAAAATTTAATGGAAAGATTTTCGTGCGTGTCATCGGATGTCAATCTTAAATAGAATCTTTTTCCTTTTCCTTGGGTCTTTGGCTAAGTTCCAGATTGTACAGGTTGATGGATGGGTTGTCGAAAACATTTCAAAAGGAAAATATGTCTGCTGTTAATGGTCATAAGCTTGTAATTCTAACAGTCCAAACATTGCAAGGGGTGAGAAGGAGCCCAGACTTTGCCTTATTTTGTGAAATTGTCAAGAAAAATGCAGCCATGGCCAAAATACTCTATATCGGAGTACCTTAGAAGTCACGAAGAAACGTCACTTAACTCAAAAGCATTCCTTCCTGAAACTTCCATTGACCATTATCGAATCATATTTAATAATGCAATTGAGTCTTCATTATTATCGGGAAAAATCGAATCGAGCAACCACGTTATCAAATTTTCTCTTCTACAAAGCAGTTACTCGGCTATCAAATTGGACTCCTAGCAAGCTGAATTAAAAGCTTTGAACAAATACAACGATTATCTTGAAATATACCCCCCTTTGTTTACAAAAGTGTTGCGTTGGCCCTGATGGCACATAAGATAGGGTTGTCGTGAGGATGACAAATAACAGGCCTGGACAACCTGAAGCTTGGGGCCCTTGACAGATTGTAAAGAATGTACTTCTACAAAGCAGTAAACTGCCCTAGTTTTTAATCCTATTTTATGTAGGGTAAAAATATGTATATTGTGTATATTTTATGGGGCTGGTGAATATGAGGAACAAAGGAAAGGGCCTGGTGTTAGTGGAGAACCTAAAAGCCTCTTGAATTTTTTATTGCAAGATTCAAAATACTAATGATAGAAACCATTGTTTTGAAATAGGGCAAATGCCTTTTTAAGAAAATGTTACTTTTTACACCCTGTATCAATTCTTTTATTCCAGAAAATAAATTGCATTCTATTAGTAACTTGATTAACTAAACAACACATTTTTAACCAAACATAAATAGTATTTACTTAATATTAGGTAAACTATGTTTTAAAACAACGAATATTTCAGTTCATCGACATATTGTCTCAACAGTTTATCAAGTGGACTCAACACTAAAGCACAAGGAATTTGTAATAGGTAATTGAGGTACCTCAACAGTGCTAGAAGTTAAAAGATGTTTTTTAGGCTCTTTATAGGATCTTAATAAGTTTACATTACTCTTATTATTTAAAATATATTTGTCAACCTTCTGGCCTACTGTTTGTTTACTTTTATTCCATAACTATCTGAGCTTTGCAGAAATGCATTTCGGAGTGGCTTTCTGCATACAAAATTGAAATGAAGAAGTAGAACATTAAGAAACACCCACTGACACACACAGACATCTAATATTTTTAAGATTCCACGATTTAGTTCAGTTATAAATGATCCTGCAGTTCGGCAACAGAGGACAAAACAGCTGATCGCTGATTATCTAAAACGTAATCTCAGGCTTCTCTCTTATGCCCTGTCACCTCGAATTATGATCAACACTAAGTCTTAACTGCAGACATAATTTTGCTTTCTTCAACTTTTAATTTTTTCGGGACCTGTTGTGCATTTACAAAATAAACACCCTAATGCTGATTTGTGACTCAAAAGCCACCTGGCAACGAATTTTTGTAGATTGCATAAGCTTGGCGAAAACCAATTTATACTTATGAAATTAAGTGACAATTAGATTATCTATGCAAGACCTGGTCATCTGGTGTACAAAGTGCCTTCATCTGCAAAATTTTATCCCAGCCTTGGTAGAACTTATTGAATAGTATAAAGTATTCCTTTCATCATATTTTCAACATATTTTGGTACTTCAGCGAAAATTAGACACATAATCTCTTAAAAGTACGATCCCCCCTTGCCCCAAGGTAAAAATACTGCATCTAAAGCAAAGCTGTAATAATACCTTTTTCTTTTTAACCAATGACCATTCCCATCAGATGGTCATCTTTTAGGGATCAAAATCCATGGCTGGCTGAGGAGTAATTTATTGCTTTTACTCAATATTCTGGCTTTGATATTGTCGTTTAACTAGATTTACTTTCACAAGTTGTTCAAAGGAACTGCTTTGAGAAAAACACCATTTCCAACACTTTGGTGAAAGAATATTTCTCTACGGTGATGAATAGTTTAATTTTTTTTCATAGCTGTAATTGTGTACCCCAGATTATGATTGGTCTTTGACACTTACATTTGATTTCAACAAAAATTTAAACTGTATGGAAATCTTTAATTAAACTCACATTTTCTACAAAATTCTTTGTTTCTAGTATTTTTGCTATTCCACTATATGTTGCTTCTCCAACCGAGTCGGCGGATGTGTCTTTTAACAAAATGCTAGCGTGTTCATGCAGGGCTAAGAATGAACACAATACGGTATGGGCTGCATTGTAAGTAAAGCCTGCTTGGAGTATTCTGAATACTTATCCAACCTTTTTCAATTCAAAATCAATGTTGGTTTCCATTTCCTTGAGGTGTCTATGTAATTTTGCAAAACACTGACAAATGCTGCTATTTTCTTTAAGAAATTTTTCATCACATAGAAATCATTGGTTTATTTCACAGCTAAGGTAACAGTTAGCTATAGTCAACGGTTTAGACCGCTTGAAAAAAAGGAAATTCTAGGAAAGTGGTTTTTAGGCTTTTTCCTACACCTTCTTGAACAAAAGCGTTACTGATACACCATCAACAAAACAAAGACAATATGATTTCTGACAAAGTGTTCTTGTATAATGAATACCTAGCTAATATATTAACTAAAGTATTAACGACGCACTAAAAATAGATTTTGCATCTCAACCAGGCAGATTGCAAAGGTCAAGAGAAGCATTTCTAAGATTATTACACAAAATTGAACAAATTCAATCAATATTGCAAACTTGTATGAAATGTTTGTTGCTTCATTCTTATTATCACGAACTTTTTCTCTTCTGCTTTATCACTATCACAAATGTTTGCTTACTTCCTCTGTACAATTTAAATGGCCATTTCCTCATTAGAAATTCTTGACCAAAGGGTTGTTCCTAAACTACTACCTTTCCTTTTTCAGAGTTCAATTAGACTTTTTAAATCAGAGAATGGGTACTTTTGATAGGCAATGAGATATGCTGTTCGAAGAAACTTACTTGTTTTTGTTTGTCTTGGCCTTTAACTGTAAATATTTTTATTCATTTTGGTTCTTTTTCCTTCACAAACTTTACCGCGTCTCTATGAGCTTCCAATAATTCATATTTTGTTATCCTCTTTTATGACGACTTTTGTGCCACACTTTTCTCTCCTACAACTATAACTTTGCACTCGATCCACTCATTCCCAATGTATCGGAGGAAACACCAATATATTTTTATGGTCTTGCAGGAATTGCAATCAACTTTACCATCATTGAATGACAGCCAACTCTATGTTGTAAAAAATAGCTATGTTGTTCTGATTTTCAACAAACAAGAAAATCGTGAGCCTGTTATAAAGTTTTTGAGAATGTTTTCTCATGCCTTTCTTCTAATTCTGATCCTTATTTTTCTTTTCGGTCTTCTATTGATACCTAACTCAAGTCCACTAATGCAAATTTGTCATTTCTCTCAACAACAGAGCAATCTGATTTTGTAAAAAAAATCTTTTATTTTTAGCCCTGCTTCCTTAGAAGCTGTATGTTTAGCAATTTTTATTGAGATTGATATTTCGTACTCTCAATAGGAAAAAAACCCATTGAACCCCTTGCTTTAGGGTAATGAAAATTGTAAATACAGTATAAACTTATATGAATAGCAACTATAATCTAGCTATTATTTATCCTATATATCAACTATTTTCGTTCAACAGTTATGAAAAAAACGTTTGATTTAAGAAGTGGAATTGTAACTCTGTTACAAATAACCCCATCTGCAGGAATTTCTTTCCAACTTCGTGAATAAAAGCAACAAAATGAAGGACCCAAAACCCTGTGCTTGGTTTCACACCCCTAAACAGAAATTATAAAGGTATCGACGAATTCGTTTGTGACAGTTTTTGGAGACAAGACAATGCAGTAAAATGGGGTGGGGGGCTGAAAAATAAGGTTTGTCACAAACAATATAGCTCGAAAGGAATAGAATCGACTCGAGAGGTGCTGGGGATGAATGAATCAAGAATTGATGTATACCATACATCAAGATTTTTGCAAAGAAGGTAAATTTAGACCGTTAAGAAATTTCTAAAAGCACGATCAACATAAAATTGTTCTGGGGCGCTGAGCCCCTCCGAATCGAGAGAAATTTTGAAGAGGCCCCACCTCCTGTGCTCATCCTTTAAACTACTCCTGGTATGTTATCACGAGATTAAACATTAAGCCACCGTTGGCGTTCCTCCTTCTTACTATTCAGTCAAAAAAGAAACTCTTTATTCTTGTAATTTTCCCTCCAATGCACTACCCAACATGCTTTCCGATGTAGTTTATGTTTGCTGTGGTTCAATGCCGATTTGTGCACTTTTAGTCCCTTCCAAGCGTGTTACAACATCATCATCGTCATCAAATACGCTTTCCGTCGTTTCTCGACATTGCGCTGAAATCCAATATTTATTGGATTTTATTTTGACATTATTCCGAAGAANCTCGAGAGGTGCTGGGGATGAATGAATCAAGAATTGATGTATACCATACATCAAGATTTTTGCAAAGAAGGTAAATTTAGACCGTTAAGAAATTTCTAAAAGCACGATCAACATAAAATTGTTCTGGGGCGCTGAGCCCCTCCGAATCGAGAGAAATTTTGAAGAGGCCCCACCTCCTGTGCTCATCCTTTAAACTACTCCTGGTATGTTATCACGAGATTAAACATTAAGCCACCGTTGGCGTTCCTCCTTCTTACTATTCAGTCAAAAAAGAAACTCTTTATTCTTGTAATTTTCCCTCCAATGCTGCAAAGTTTGGCGTGTCACTTACCAAATCCATTCATACTTGCATGACAAGGAATGACACAAAATGCAGCGAAATAAAACAATAGGAAGCTCGGTCTAGTCTTTCTATTGATATCAGTGCTGGCCGCTCCTTTGGCTTTGTTTCGTCTCGTTGTGAAGTACAAGCGAGGCTGAGTTGTCTCGTTCTCCAATCTGTGCAGATTTGCGACTGTCTGTCAGAAATGCATTCTTTTTAAGACATACATGCTTGCTTTCTGGCGTGGTTGTATTGCTCATCTTCAACACAATGGTCGTAGTCAAAGAATTCAGAATACCACTTAATATATCTGTACCAGAGTATAAAATTGCACAGCTTTACAGTGTTGCGGAAGCTAGCAAAAATGAAACAGGCGGGGGCGAAGGAATTGAGGTAATTAAAAACGAGCCAATTATCCACGAGAAGTATGGTGAATGCCAGTTTACTCATAAGATTCTCCACTTAGCAAGCAAAGTACCAATTTTTATCCGTTTACTTGCCCCCAAGGGTTCGCTTGAAATTCATGAAAAAGCCTGGAATGCCTATCCATACTGTAGAACTGAATATTCAAACCCTGATTACATGAAAGGCGGATTTTATGTCGATATAGAAACATGGCACAAACCGGACGCTGGCAACTTGGAAAATGTTCATGAGTTAGGGCCAGATGAGTTAAAAATCAGGGAAGTTATAAAAATAGATACAGTCAATGATTCAGTGGGAAGAAGTGACTACAAGGAAGAAGAAGACCCGGCGAAATTTCATTCGGAAAAGACTGGTCGTGGACCTCTAAGAGGACAAAACTGGGAAAATTCTGTTGAGCCAATAATGTGTTGTTACAAATTGTACCGTATAGAATTCAAGTGGTATGGCTTGCAAAACAAAGTTGAGAGTACTATTGTCCGTGCAGTTCGTCGATTACTTCTTAATTTTCATCGCCAGTTATTCTGCTGGATGGACAAATGGTTTGGAATGACAATGGATGATATTCGTGATTTAGAAACGAAAACAAAGGAAGATCTTGACAAATCGCGAAATCTTGGGACCGTCCGTGGAATGTCGGAGCGTTAAAAAAAGTTACTGTTTAGGACACAACTGATATAATCGTATTATGTAAGTACTGGGATGAAAAAATGGATTGAATTTAAGTACTGTTGATCGTAGCGATGCACTCCCTTCTTATAACTAACAGTTCAACATAACACGTAATACATGCTTCAGACCGTTTTAATGTTTATTAGTAAATTATATATTGAAAATTAGATTCTCCTTACACTCTAGACAACTCCGGGAAATGCGAATGGAGATTGTAGCACCAGGCTTGCAACGTTGTTCAAACGATGAAACCACCAGCGCCGGAAGTCAGATGTTACTCATTCTGAATACTTTACCTGTAAACTTTAGAAATAAACGTTAAAACAATTTCTTTCTGTCTGTTGGTCAAGAAAGGACTTTATGGAGCTTTGATATTCTGACCTTGTAAGCAAACCTAGAGCTGAATTAATTTCTTATCGATTTCTATATTACTTCACTCAGGTTCCATCAGTGAGAAAAAGGTGAACACTGATTTATGCTGTTTAGTTGGCTTAACAAAATGGACCAGTTTTTTTAAGGCTGTATAAAATATGCATTTTTATTAACAAGGACAGCGTGTAAAGCATTATTGTCGGATAATCGAAATGGGAAGATGGTCATTGTTAAATGTGATAGATATATCGTGAATTTTAATACATCGAATAGTATAAAGCTTGTTTTGACTTCTTGTTCTTGGATAGATTATCTGGCGTAGCGGAGGATCCATCTTATTGATCTTAATTGTTGCGTCAGACATGCATTCCCCGTAAACAACATTTGTTCTAGCTCATTTAGGTTAAGAATACTGTAACAAGTAAAAAAGGCAAGATCTTTTTTGAAAGAAAGTGCTTCCGAAGGTACAGGATATATATGTCTTGTTTATTTGTTATGCGCCACGGGCTGATTAGTTCAGCCGCGAGTCACAAAATGAAATGGATTAAGACCAAAGCACGAAGAGCTTTATTTAGGTATGAGCTACTCAGCCAAGCCTCCATTTTGGGTCTTCTCTTGAGAAATAATATGAATGCAGTTGATTTTATGTGGAACAGTTGCTATGGTAACGATTAATGTTTGTACTATCACCCCATTTGTGGTAACACTGCCCTAATATATTAAATTACAGTTAATGTGACATGATTCCACTACTACTTCCCTACTAGTTTTTATGTGCAAAATTTTTGTTACGCCCACTTACCTAAAATCAGGGTAATAAGGCGGCAGTTTTACCTACCATCAAGAGGAGCACCATCTTTGACAGAGCGTAAGATTTTTAGTGTATGTTTGTTACGTGCATTTTTTTTTTTGTTCATTTAAGGTGTGCAGAATGTTATGCACCTGCAATTTAAAAATTCATTTGCTAAAGCCCTTTTCTGAAAAAAGTAGTATTTTATACTTAACTGTAAATGTCACCTATGGACTAATATATGGACTTGTTAAATTTTAGTCAGAAACTGTCTTTAAAAGATGGTAGACAACAGCATAACCTTACTTGACTCCATGAATTCCAAAAAATCCCTTTTTACAAAGAAATTTGAACCACCAGCTTTTGGTGTGTCAAAAGTTTATCATCTTAGTGATATTTATTGCTTATTTGCACCGGTGTATTTCAATGTGCAAGTGCTGAAAGAGATAAGAAACCACTTTATTTTGTGAATTGTTAAGAGGAGCACAATAGATTGTGGATCATGCTTTAAATTTTATAAACTCTGCTTTTCACTACACTGCTGTACCAAATTAATTAATTCATTGTAAAAAAACTTAGTCACTTGTCAGGAGATGCAACATCGGAAACGTAGTTGAAACCACAAAACAGACTTGTGAAATTTGAAGTGGTCTTTTTTTTTCTTATTGTGTTATTTATCACACTGCATTCAAATATTAAGCACAGTTCAATGTAAAACCATATAAATATATATATGGTAAAACAAAAAATAAGAACTATTAGTTGCAATCAGAGTTCTTATTTTTCATGTTTTACCATATGTATATTGCTCTGCTATATGCATTGAGCACTTTTTGATACAAATACACAAGATCACACACATATTATAAGACATTTTAAATAGTAAGATCCCAACAACCAAGCTATTATCTGGCATTGGTCATTCAAATTTGACCAAAACTGTCATGAAAGGTATGGCATAATACTTGTAATTTAAACCTTGATTTTGTTATACCGATAGTGAGAAATCCAAAACCAAATTTGCAAGTACATAGTATTTTATATACCTGTATGCAATGGTAGATACTTAATGCTAGGTAGGTAGATAGTTACACATTTAGCAAGGGGTTACCAAAGTCTACATAAGCATGATATAATCCAACAACTGTTACTGGGGTTAATGGAATGCAAAACTTTTTTCTCTAATCATTTGTACTTAAAAGCTGATGATGTTGATTGCAAAACTGGAGCACTCTGTGCTCATGGAGATTAAATAGCTAATGAATTCAATATCTGACAAGTTAATTCATTAACTTTGTCCAGGGAGCTTTATACTTATGAATAATGTCCAACACTGTTGTTGCAAGTATTCAGCAAGGCTGTGCTCCATTTGTTATAGGTTTGTACTAAAACACGTTCTTTAGTAAGGTAATAATTGTGTTAGCCCATAGTTAGACATAAACCTTTTACACTATGGTATATTTTTTTTCTAAGTATATTTTTGATTTACAAGTTTTTTAACAACACTGGCATCCTATATCTACAGGAGTTTGAATTAATTGATTGAAAGGGAAACTGAACAAAATGAAAAATTTGATGGGAACATGATCATCCATACAGCTTACAAAAGAACGCACTTCATTTTTAGAGGAAAGAATTTGTCTTACTAGGACTGAGTACTAATTGAAATTTTCCAGTTTCAAAAATTCAAATGAAATTGTAACAACCAGTGATAAGTAGAAAAACTTAACATTAGACAATGATAAGGAACAGGTGCCACTGTAATGAAATTAACGAAAGACTAACAAAACAAAATGGGCATTGTGTATATTTACATCAAAACTTGAAAGGAAAATCATGAGAACCATTAATTATCTATCACCTATGTCATAGGAGAATGATGGCATACCTCCTAGAGTTTGATGCAGCTTGTTTTAGTTTGCTTATTGGTAACATTTGACTCGTACTTAATTGCTCATGGTTATATGTGCATAGGTTGGTAGTTGAAACTAAAAGTATGAAAAGCAAAGTATTTAGGTTGCATCAGAATATCTCCACAGTAGATCTTGTTTGAAATGGTATTGCAAGAGATCTTTGCAATATGAAAACTTTTGTTGCTTTACATTTCGTCTTCTTTCTTTCTTTCTTTAGCTGTATTTCCAGTAATAAGGAGCCAGTGGCACAAATCATTCTGCACCATCATTGCCTGACCATTATATCTTGCTCCTCCAGTCTTCTCTTCAGCAGGCATCTCACAATCTCAATTTTTTGTTTCACACAAATCTCCTTCCCTGCACTGGCTCCCTTCTTGCCCTCTGCACCATACACTCATCTACTCCCCTGGCTACATGCCTAAACCATTTCAACCTTTCTTCTCTTAGATTCTCACTTGTTACACCCACACTCTTTCTGATTTCTTCATTAGTGCATTGTTCCAGCAAGATAAATGTGTCCATCAATCTATATGCTGAAGAAATACATCTGAAGAATGATTAATATTATGAAATAGGCTTGTGGACATTGAAAATGTTGTCCTTTGTCTTATTTCTCCTTATTATATTATATTTCATTTCATATTAATTTTTGAAATTTACCTTGTATGTATGTATGTATGTATGTGATGGATTTGTGGGAAAAGATGGTGAAAGAAAAAGTAAAAAAGATTTACTTGATTTCACTGGATTTAAGTCTGGAATTGAAGATGTTGTGAGAGAGAGAGAGAGAGCTGTCTGAGATGGTATGGGCGACAAAAGATAACAATGAAGGTGTTAAGAGAGCAATGATGTTTGAAGTTGAAGGTAGAAGAGGATGAGGAAAACCTCCAGTGAGGTGGAGAGACAAGGTGGAAAAAGATACTGGAAAGATTGGCCTCAAAAATGAAGATGCACAGGATAGAACAAGATGGAATACAAAAGTTGGTTGAAAGTCTATAAACCAATTACAGATGGAAAATGGCCGACTGTAAACAATGGATGGATGGATATATAAATGCACTGAGAGTGAGAGAGTTCATGAGTTGTTGCTGACATCAGGCATAAAGCCTAAATCTTTCTAAATGTTTAAATTGCAAGGTAAGGGTATTAATTTATTTTTGTCAAATTAGAAGAAGAAGAGTAGTCTAATGTTCTCTATAATATTGCCTATAAATTATACCTTTTAAGAAGGTTTAGGTGAGCCAGTAAAACACAATGACCAAAGAAGTATTTCTGTACTATAAATTGATTCAGTAAGCAAGTTTTGTCATGGCTATGGTCATTTGTAGCAAGTAGTCAGAATTCCAGACTTGTACTACCCCATGCCACCCAACCCCTCCTATTTGGTATCAAATGGGTATCAATGTATGTATGTAAGTCTAGTCAAGGTCTCAAAAGTACCTTTTGAAATGCAATATTTGGTTATGAAAAGTTTCAGTTGGCAAAATTATGATGGGTAAGCACAGAAAATGCAGCAAATACTGGATTTTTCCTACTTTGTTCTGCTTGTTCAGTGCCTTAGGTGTTTAGACCATTTTGTCAAGAATGTCAACATTGATCACATCTTGAGCATTAACTCTGTATCATTGTGCCTTGTATCCATTGTTTTCTCCATTTTTGTTTTAATTTCCAGGTTGCTATTTACGCTGGAGCACTGATGTTGCTATCTTCAGTCTTGTTTGTTCCTGTTGCACCACTAACATAATTTACACAGACAAGTATTTTAAAATTTACGTAAATATAACTTGATACCAGAGAGGGTTGTAACTTCACAGAAAAGTACAAGGTTCTTCTTAACAAATATCTTGCTTTCTTCCATATCCATGGTCTTATTCATTGAGCTTCTATTATAAGAAATAGCATGTACAGGCATTTACGACTGATGGATTAACTACATGATTGCCAAAACCAATTACAAACAACATTGATTTATACATAAAAATTTATTTTCTGACTATGTGACCTAACCATGTTTTGGGGGTTTACACAAGCAAGCATATTTTGCCATCCAGACCACCCTTGATATATCAAGGGTGGGCTGGATGGCAAAACAATTTAATATGTAACTGTTTTTTGCACCAGATCCCTTCTATTGGGCATCCCGTCCTGTTACTCTGAAGGAGGTTAAAATTGGAAAGAAGCACAAGTGCAAAATATAATTTGCACCAAATTATTTTGAACCCTGTGTATGTCGATGTTATGGCATTAGTTCAAATAGAATTTTAAACAGTTGTTCTAAAGGGAGAATGGTTGGTTGTTGTTTTTTATTTTTGTTGCGGCTTGAACCATACAAGGCATAAAGCCACTAACTGAGTGTGACATCACAAAAAAGAGAGATATGAAAAAAGGCCAAGAGCTAAGGAAATATAATTCTGTAAAAAAAATTGAGTTTTTTGTTTTGACAGTGATTGAACCACAAGGTGCAGTGGCCTGCCAAAATCTATGGTTAAAAACATATTACCCATCTGGCACTTACCTATTCTTCATATAACCTTCATTTTCCATAAAGTACCATCTCCATTACATCCACTTCTTAACACACTGAGCTATTCATGCCTTGGTTCAGCATGATCCTACCTCTCTAACCCTCCACACTACCAGTAACTGACATCAACATTACTTTCACATGGGCTAAATATATCAGTCTTGCCTTTCTCATCTTCTCTCATATTACCCCACATTCTTTGTATGTCTTAACTTAATTTCCTTTCCAACCATGACACCCCACCTAACCCTTATACCCTCCTCATCTCTGTTTTACCCAGAATGTCTTTCTTCCTGAATGACCATATTTGTGCACAACACATAAATATTGGTCATTACAGTTTTGTAGAGCTTCGTTTTGATGATTTTTCTCTGTAGGATGACTAAAATCACAATGTGATCATTTGTGCCATGCTTCTTTACCTCCCTTTTCCCTTCTCCTCTTGACTATCTGCTACTTACTGCTGATGAGTGTTTAGTTGATTAGCTATACTTGACGTAAAACTCGTGTAACTAACAGTGTAGGGCACAAATAAGATTTATTATGATGGACTGAGATAACTTGTAGCATTACTCCAGACATGGTAATTATAACCCCTGACCAGTTCATTAGCCCAACCTTCCTCCCACAAGTGCCAGTTTGTGTTACCATTTTTCCCCTCACAAGCCTGTGCCATTTGAAGAGGCATGCACCAGGACAGTAATTTCTGTGATACCTTAATATGCCCATATATGTCTATGAATCACAAGGTAAGAGCCTTAAAATTTACCCTCGGAGTTGGAGACAAGAGTTGGCTTGATTTATATAGCTCTTTGCAATGTGGAAATTTTGAAAAAGTTAATTTGGTCCAATGTCAGGTTTGCAGAGATTCCTTGGTTTATTTAATGCCAAGCAGATCAAGGAGAGATTGAAGGAGGATGACAGAATGTGAGAAACATAAACATTAAAGAACAATCAAGACTGTTGACAGGACATTAATCAGGCGTTACTTCCCAGTAAATACGTTGGGTCAACAGAAAAATGCTGCTATTACAGAGCTGCTAAGTAATCACATAATGTAAGCGATCACACAGTTGAACTGTGTTAGAAGTTAGGATATTTGCAGAAGATCTCAACATATGGTAGGGCTTGGGGTTCTGCAGGGCAACTACCCTTCTGCTAATACCTGACAGGGCACCAAGGGGAAAATATTAGCAGGAGGGTAGTTTTTCCTACTGTTAAGAGATATCATGGCTACTGAAAATGTCTGTTGATAAGATGTAGAAAAGTTTACAATTTTTAAGGTAGGCAAGTTACCTGTAAATTGACTCTTGCAGAAACGATGTCTGATGTGTAGAATAACAGTGCAATCGATTAAAATCACTCAAAATTGTCACTGTTCTTTATGAAAAGCCGTCCACATATCACTATCTGTTACAATCTTTTATTAAAGGAGAACATTACTGTTGTCTACAAAGAGGAAACTCTCTGTTGCGAGTCGTATTAAACATGAAATTTGAAAGGATAAAAAATAAAACCCTACCAAAATCAATACACTTAAACAGAGGGAAATGATAATTTTTATGAAAAAGAGCTTTTAACGAAGGAATTTTAACAATTTTCTCATATTTTTTTTTTTGATAATCTACTTCACTAGTAAGACTCAGCAATTCCTAAATCTTCAATCAAGATTAACCATGTCACAAACAAAAACACTGCTATAGGCCTGTGTGAGAAGATGACAGCGGGTCACGCAATAAAAGCGACATGTGCAATCAAATAAGAATTACAGGTGATTGATTTTCTTGCTGTTGTATACTTAAAATAGCCTTTAATTCCCGAGAACTGAACCTTGAGCAGGCAAATCAAATTTTAAGTTTAAATTTCAAGTTTGTTTCCTCCTGAAAAAAACCCTTTTTTATCCAATTCTTCCAACAACCAAAATGTGATTAATCAAACTTTCATGAAAAAGTTAAGAGATCAAGGAGAAGTGGCTTGAACAATGTCTTTTATTATGAGTTTGAAATTTGTTGTTCTCATAAAATGCAATAAATGCTATATTCCAGAAAGATACCTCAGGTATGCACATAAATTTCCGTATTTCCTTTAAGAAACGCTGCGGCGTTTATTTTGAATATTCATTTATTTTGTAATTGATAGAAATTAACTGAAACACAATCAGTCCCTTATAATTCTACGTCAATCCTTCAATTGCCGTCTTCATCCAAAAGATGTAATACCCCAGCTGCATCTTCTTTATCAGAACCTTTTGTTTGAAAATGATTCTCTGCAATTATGGTCTCTTATGCAACTTGAAGCGGATCTTTCAATACAGAGAAGCCACCAGCACAAGGTACTCAATCTTTGAAGCAATGATTGAATTGCCTTCTATACCATCAACAAATATTCTTTTTATAGTATTAATGAAGAATAATAGAATAGACTGTGCAGTTGTGCGTTATTTTTATCTTGCCTGTTCTAATAAACGCGTTTATTAGAGGAAATACGGTATTAGAATATTGATGAGCCATGCCACGAGATTTTCTAGGAAGTACAATTACTATTATTACTATTATATCTCTGTCGCACACTGATAAATAATTTGAAATTGATTAGTGGGCTCATGTTCCTGAGTTTGGGTAACAAGTTCCCTCAAATCTCAAGCACTCGTCTGAGGATTCTGGCAGAGTGTAGCAACACAGCCTATTATTGCTATTATTATTACTATATTGGTGTCGCACACTAAGTTATGATCGTAAATCGCTAGTGAAGTTTCTTGAGGCATGGTGTCAGCAAGACTTTTCAAACCTCAAGGACTTTCGGAAGTACCCTTGCAGACTGAAGTAACTTTTTCTGCAATTCGACTATTCTTGTTTTCAACCCAAGTTCTCCTAACCACTTTTTAAAATTTTTTGGTGGGGTGCCGAGAGCTCCTATGATGATCGGAACCACCTTTATCGGGATGTCCCATAGCTTCTTTAATTCCCTGGCTAAGTATTGATATTTGAGAAATTTTTTCTGCTCCTTTGCAATTACTCTAGAATTGTAAGGTACTGCAAAAATCTATAATGGTACACTTTTTGTTTTCTTTATTGAAAACAATGATATCAGGTCTACGTGCCTCAATGATGTGATCAGTTTGGACTATAAAGTCTTAAAATAAAGTCTTTAAAGTATAAAAATATTTAAAGTATAAAGACTTTAAAGTCCCACAATATTTTGCACTTTTCATTTCAATTACTGCTTGAGGATTGTGGTCATACCACGTAGAAGAGACTGTTATTCCATTAACTTGACACACTTCCCAGTGGATTATTTTACCAACCCAATCATGCCTCCTTTCATATTCTCTCTGTGCAAGTGTAAGGCATTCGCAACGTATACGGCTGATCCTCTCATCACTCTAATTCCACATTCTACACTTGTTGTTTCTTTGGCTTTTGTCAATTGTTGCTTTGATGTGGTTTGTTCTTGTGGATTGATTTTGCGCTGCAATTATCAAAGATTCAGTTTCACGTTTCATACATCCATCTTTCAACCATAGCCATCTTTCCTCATTAGAAATTCCATCTGTTTGTCTTACGAATTGTCCGTGTAACGGTTTTTCTTTCCATTTGCTTGTTCTTTCACTTCTCCTCCTTTTCATAAACGTTCCAGCATTTTTGTTGACATCCGTCGCCCCTCTCACACTTTTAGCCGCAATAATCAAATCTTCTTTACTACTTTCAACATAGCTGTTTAGACTAGCTATTGCCTGCAGTATTGTGTCTTCCACACTCGATAGTCCTCTGCCGCCTACCTTTCTTGGTAGGTAAAGCTGGTCAACATCACTTTTTGGGTGGAAGGCCTTGTGCATCGTTAACAATTTCCTAGTTCTTTCGTCAAGTTGTTTCATTTCTTCCACCGTCCAGTCAGTGAAAGCAGGCGAGTATCTAATCAATGAAACAGCACAAGTGTTGATGGCCTGGATAAGATTTCCCACATTCAGCTTGGTTTCCAGAATTTTTCTAACTCGTCTTTTGTATTCTTTAGATATGTTGTCTTTCATTTTCTTACTCTTGACTACATCAGCCTCGAGAATTATAAGGTATTTATAACCCTTTCCTTCTTTGAAGCCTTTGACTTCACAATCATCAGGGAGTTTGATACCAGAGAAATCCTTCAACATTCTTTTGTACATTCTCAAGACAGCATATTTCTCAATGCCAAATTGCATTCCAATATCATTACTGAAGATTCTGACCGTCTGTACAAGCGAATCTAAGGTCTTTTGACTACAAGCATAAAGCTTTAGGTCGTCCATGAATAATAGGTGATTAATCTTTTGCTGATCTTTTTCGAAGTGATTTCCCTGCTCCATATTTCTAAGGATATGGCTAAGAGGTATAAAACAAGTTACAAAGAACAATGGCGATAAGGAATCATCTTGAAAAATGCCTCTTTTAATAAGGACTTCACCTAAGCTCTCATTGCCGCATATCAACTCCACTCTCCATGAGCCCATACTCTTTTTAATCAACTTGCAAATATTCTCATTGATCCCTAGAGACTTCAGAGACTCCATGATCCACGTATGTGAAATCATGTCATAAGCCTTCTTATAATCTATCAATCCAACAAAAAGATTACGCTGTTTCCTTTTCACCTCTTTCAGAATCATTCTGTCTATAAAGAGAAGACCATGTGTACTTTTGGCGCTTTTGCTACAACAATTTTTGTTCATTGTGAAGATACTTTTTATCATCAAGGTAGCAATATATTTCTTCAGAAATTATTCCAGTAAGTATTATCCAGACTAGTGGCAAGCAAGTTATTGGTCGGTAGTTATTAGGCACGTTTCCTTTAGATTTTTCATTTTGAATTAAGACAGTTTTTCCTTTCGTCATCCATAATGGAACATCGTGCAATTCTACACACTGTTGGAGGTATCTACAAAATTCCAGATGTAAACTAGTGAAATTTTTAATCCAGAAACCCTGAACTAGGTCTGGGCTTGGGGCTTACCAGTTTGGCAATTTCTTCAAGACTTAAGAAAACTTTTTTGGAGATATTATGATATCGGTTTGCTTGTCACCGTCTTCAAAAGTATTTTTAAAGTCCTGTAACCAATCAGCATGACTGTTATATACTTGTTCTTGCCCCCAAATTCCTGACCAAAATTGTTGGGCCTCAATTGTATCAGGAATTTCACTTTCTGAGTCACCTTTGCTTTCTAAATCTCGGTAGAACTGACCTTGATTATTTCTGAAAGTTCTATTCTGTTGGTATTGGCTCATGCGATTGCTGTACCACTTGATTTTTCCAGTTCTAGCTTTAATCTTCTGATTTACTTCCTCCCTCACAATAGTTAATGACTTTTGCTTGATCTTGTATTCTATTTGAAGCCGGTTTTTTGACCTAGGTTTTTATCTGTTTTCTTCGATGAGACTATTAATAAGCCCAAGGTCTTTATTAAGTTGTTTTAACTTATTGTCTAGTCTCTTTTTCCACCATGGTTCTTTCGATTTTCTTGTTACCAAGTTGTTTGTTACAATTACAGCACCAGCATAGAAAAGATCATTAACTTTTGAGGTATCAGAAACTTTAATTTTTTATATTAAAGTGTTGACCTTATTGAGTTTAGTGGTAATCTTGGCCTTTTGCATTCCTCTCAAAGGTGGTAGCCGCTCCCTGGTATTGTTCAGAACTATCCTAATTTTTGGGAGCATTTGTTCTTCTTCGTCACTAAGGGTACAACCAGTTATTTTCTTAGGGAACTCAGAATTGTGATCTATGTCATCCGACATGCCACAACCGTCAAGGATGTTATCAACAATTCTCTCTGTACTTTCAGGTTTAGAGTTAACATTAAGGTCGATTCCTTCTTCTGATACAATAATCGTATCATGCAATTCACCATAGGGAAAATCTTCGATGTTCCTTCTAATTTCATCTAATTCTACCTCTGACAGCCAATTCTTTTCTATGATGTTGGATATTTGGTCTATCAACCTCTGTTCAGTGACATTAAATGTACCTTTACTCTTCCAGATCTCGTGCATTCTCTTTCTATATCTTCTCCGTTTAGGGCTACTCAGATAGAAACATTTCATAACTGTTTTATCTTCTTCTTGTGACCATTTCCTACGGGTCCTTCGTGAATCAGTATCAGGATGACGACCAGTTCCCCGCTCCTGTGCCAGGGAACAACTGCCGGGCAAGGAGCTTTCACATTAAGATCCAGACCCATTAACGCCGTTGTTTCCATTACTTGAATGGTGATGAGGTGCCACAGCCACCAGTATTTCTATTGAGACACCATCTCTAGGGAAGTCGCTAACCAAAGCTAAAGATCCAGCCCTAACCATGAGACACATTTAAATCTCGCCAAACGTGAACCTGGAATTTACAACTACGGTTGGTTTATTGTTCGGAGTTTTCCTTCTCATAGGACCATTGTCAACCAAGGCTTACGACCTCGTCCTGGCCAGAAAAAGGAAAGGGAGCAGACTTAAGTCCGCCGGACATCAATACGGTATTTCAAGGTCTCGGAGTGGGCTAACAGGTGCTACACCTTGCCCAAGGGTGACCTGGACGTAGTTGTGGCAAAGGGTATCCTCATTCGCCCACGTCTAAACTCCACAACCGGATGCAGTTAATCGTCATACCCAGGACGTATTCACATCCTGTTCCCAGATTTCCCTCCAAAAAGGTCAGCAGATTCTTTATCAGGTGTCTCATCAATCCCTCTTTCTATGCCTTCCAATTATTAGTATTATGAAAAAAATTCTCTTTGAATTGTTGTGTAAGATCAAACACCGGGTCACTACCAGTGACCTAGGGTGGGTGAAATAGGAAGGGGTTTTTAGTGGAAAGAGAGAATAATAATAAAATCTATCTGATGGTACCCTCATGTCCACGAGGAGGAAGGTGTTGTTTTTCCTTTATTATTATTATTATTATTGTTATTATTATTATTATTATTATTTATTAAATTACTTGCACAGTTTTTGTTGGTATAACTGGAGTCTGAGGCTGAATTTCAAGTCGCAACCCGCGACCTTAGATATTCAGCACATATAGCAAAGTTCGCGCAGCTNCTCCAAACATCTACCATCATTGGAACTACCAACATATTGAGGAAGGTGCTTAACCTCTAAAGCTACTGGTCGGTAGCCGGGGTTAAGTTTTCTCGTCCGGCAGGTGAATACCATCTCCCTGTGCGGGCTGTCATGCTGGACATGAACTTTGTTTATTATTATTATTATTATTTATTAAATTACTTGCACAGTTTTTGTTGGTATAACTGGAGTCTGAGGCTGAATTTCAAGTCGCAACCCGCGACCTTAGATATTCAGCACATATAGCAAAGTTCGCGCAGTTCCAAGCAAGCAAGCAAGCAAGCCTTCTGTTGGGTACTGACGTAGATCTATTTTGTCCTTATAATAGCTATCTATTTTGTCCCTTTCCTTCTCGATGACACGAGTGTCAAAAGGACATGCGACATCTGTAATATTACAATTCCTTGATTCTTTTCCTAACACAACTATATCTGGTTTTGAATGTTCGAGTACCTCGTCAGTTTGTATTCTGATATCCCACAGTACCTTAATCTTCTCATTCTCAACAACCATTTCTGGTCGGAGATCATACCACTTCTCAGCATGCTCAAGATTTTAGTTTTTGCATATCTGCCAATGAACCACTTGAGCAATGTTGTCATGTCGCCACTGTTTGTACTATTTTTGTGCAAGGTTTTTGCACTCTGAGACAATATGAGAAACAGTTTCCTCACGCTCACCGCAGATTCTACAATTCACAGAAATATCTTCCTTATCGATTCGGTGCCTTGTTGATCTTGTTCTAAGCGCCTCTTCTTGGGCTGCCATTATGGTTCCATCGGTGGCTTTTTTCAGGTCTCCTTTCTTTAACCATTCCCAGCTCATAGCGTCCCTAAATTGGGTATTGTCGAAAAACACACTATGTAGCCTTTTCTCTTTCAGGTTGTTTTTCCGCTTTTCCATGGTGGTTTCTTTATCTATTCCTGGGTCAATTATCGATTCTCTCTGTATTTCTTTAAGCATAGCTTCCTGACTGTTATGGGCATACTTGTACAGGCAGTTTTTCTCAATACAGATGCAATTTTCCACACTGATCAAGCCTCTACCTCCTTCTGCTCTCTTGGTGTATAGGCGGTCTACATCACCTCTTGTGTGGAACAGCTTATGCACTGTTAGCAACTTACGTGTTTTACGACCTAGTTCTTTTAATGCATTTACTCGCCACGTTAAGATACCTGCAGTGTATCTTATAATCGAAACTGCACGAGAGTTTATTGTCGTAATAACATTTCTGCTATTCAATTTAGATTTTAAGATCTTTTTAACTTTTCTCAGATATTCTGACTTCACTTTACTTTTCATCGCTCTAATATTAATGCTATCTGCTTCAAGGATTCCTAGATACTTGTACCCATTTTCAGGATCGATTTCATTGTCTCACCCGAAGGAATTTCTATACCTTCACTTCTGACATGCTTCCCTTTCTTCATCACTAAAGATTCTGACCGAGTTCATGAGAGTTTCGAGTTGTTTTTCTGTTTTGTCGAACAACTTTAAGTCACCCATATACAGTAAATGATTAATAGTTGGTCCTGATTTAAGGAACTCGAAGCCGGCTTTAACTTTTCGTAATACAACGGTTAGTTGTATTAGACAGATAACAAAAATAAGTGGAAATCTCCCTGAAAGATACCACGTTTTATTTTCACTTTTCCAAGTGACTTTCCACCAGATGTCAATTCTGTTTCCCAATGGTCCATACTTCTAAGTAAAACGTCTTTAATGCTATTTGCAACTTTGGAGAACTCGAGGCATTTAATAATCCACGAATGTGGAACCATATCAAACGCCTTCTTGTAGTCAATCCAACCCATCGCTAGATCGACCATTCTTCTCTTGCAACTCTTTACTACGGCCTTGTCCGTGAGCAATTCATCTTTTGTGCCTCTCGATTTCTTTTTACAACCTTTTTTGTTCCTCGGGCAAGAAAACATTTTGTTCCAAATGCTTGTAGATTTCTTCAGAAAAGATGCTGGTAAATAGCTTCCACATTAACGCAAAGCGGTTACTTCATTACCTTCAGATTTATCTTTCACTATGAGTACTCTTCTCCCCTTTGTAAGCAAAGGTGGGACAACACCGCTTATTAGGCTATCATTGTACATTGCTGCTATGCACGAGTGTAACGATTTCACATTCGTCACCCAGTAACCTTGCAGGCCATCTGGCCCTGGCGATTTCCAGTTTGTGAGTTTGTTAGCTTGTATTATCACCATCTAAGTTGTTATGGTTATGTCTGGCTGCTTATTTGTGTTATCGTCTACCTCTTTCTCAACATTCTTAATCCATTCAGCATTATCGTTATGCTTCACATCCTGTTCCCAGATTTCCTACTAATAAAGGTTAGTAGATTCTCTATCAGATGTCTCATCATTCCCTCTTTCTATGCCTTCCAATTTCTCAAACAATCTTTTCTGATTATTTTGGAAAAGTCTGTTTTGTTGGAACTGCTCATTCCTATCGCCGTATCTCTAAATCTTTTCTTTTTTGATACAACCCTTTGCTTTAGTTCTTCAATGACTGCTTTTGTACCTTTTCTTTTAACATTATACTTTAAGTAAAGTCTATGTTTCATACCTTCATTTCCCATAGTGTCATTTTTCACATTTTTTCAATCTCAATCTCCAGAACTTTGTATTTAGATAATTTCTCAAACACCTTAGCAGAAACATTCTTATCGGACGGTACACTCATATCAATGAGTAAACAGGCGTTATTGCTCTTGACAATAATGTCTGGAAGGTTTACATGTATCGTCCGAACAGCATGGACTTGAAAGTCCCAGAGAATCGTGACATTTTTTCCTTCTGTGACTGGTTCTGGATGGTTCTCACACCATGTGCTTTTAGTTTCTGTGGAGAAACGATTGAGAATTTTCCAGTGGAGATATTGACCAACCCTGTCGTGGCGGTTTTTATACTCGTTTGGTGTCAAGACAGAGCAACCAGAGACAAGGTGATCAATCGTTTCTAGCTTTTCCTCGCAGAATCTACATTTTTCGTCTCCTACGTTGTGAAATACATTGGCCTGATAATTACACGTGAAAAGTCTTTGATCCTGAGCAGCAAGAATAAAACCTTCCGTTTCCCCTTTCAGTCCGGATCTCCTCAGCCACTGATGGATCGCCGTTTCATCTACATCAGCGTTTTTGCTTCGGGCTGCGAACTGTCCATGGAGGGGCTTTTCTTGCCACCTAGACTCCGATTGTTTCAAACCATTGTTTTTCGCGGCTTTCCTTGTTTTGCGGGCTGTTTCCGTGGGTTGTAGATGGTTGTTGTTTTCTTTATTTAGATCTAAGTCCAGCTGGCGAGAAAATTTAGCTGACTCTTTAAGAACTGAACTTTTTTGAATGTACGTTAACTAGTTGCAGCATCCAATCATCCAGATATTCAGGAAGACCTAGTGTAGTTGTCTTGTATAAAAATTCAAGTTGCAGATGCTATTTCTGGGGATGTAAAGAAGATCAATATCGGACTTAGGGTGATGCATTCTGTGGCAGGTGAATTGCTTTCTAATTTTTTTGTGAAGACTTCTCAATTCGCTAAGATTCCAATTAATGATGTCAAAACTGTAAGTTACCACTGGCACTGCAAGAGAGTTGATAACAGTAATTTTGTTTTGAGAATTATGTTAAGTTTTCATTATTACTCTCACCCTAAGTAGACATTCTTTTCTGATTTTTGCTTTCATCTTGGAATGTTGTATGCCATCTCCTTCATTAACGCCTAAGTACTTATATGTTTCCGCCTGTTCTAATTCCTTGATTATTGACTCATCATTTGACACAACGTTGTCTGTACTTTCCAACTGTCCACGCTTAAAGGTAGCTTTAGCGCACTTATCCAAACCAAATCCCATACCAATATCATCTCTAAATACCTTTACTGTTTTCAACAGTCCTTCCAGCTCATCATCATTACAGGCGTATAACTTCATGTCATCCATGTAAAAAAGATGATTTATCTTCTTATTATCGATCTTGTATCAATATTCTGTATCGCTAAAAATTTGAGACAGAGGTATAAATGCCATGCAGAATAAAAGAGGGGAGAGAGACTCACTCTGATTATTATTATTATTATTATTATTATTATTATTATTATTATTATTATTATATAGTTTTCTTTGGATTTGCTAATTGAAATCAAGCACGGAGTCGGTAGCAGCGACTTTGGGTGATTGAAGTTTGAGGTAATACATTTCAACAAAAATATCCACATTGAACAAAGGCAATTGACAAACAGTATATGAGACAGTTACAAATTGTACAAACCCTAAGGCTAACAATAACGAAACAAAAGTAAATAAAGTTTTATTTACAACAATTATTTCAAAGGTTTTATTTTACGTTCATGGGAATATTACGAACATCAAGGAGACGGGAATACACATGGAAATATTACGAACAGTTAGAGGACAGAATTACATTTTTAGAGGACAGAATTACATATGACATAAAAACGACTCCAGTTTAAAAAAATTATTTAGATCGACAGGGCTCTTCAAAGAACATGCTCTGTGTTGTTCAATAGAATTATTTTGACTTCTTCCAGTTTAAGGTTTCCAGGTATTTGCTCCAGAAGTTTATCAGTACCTTTCTTTATAAGGCCAAGTGCTCCTTTTACGACAGGCAAAGTTTTGGCTTTGAGGTGCCACATCTTTTTTACTTCTATTTCCAGGTCTTTATACTTCGAGAGCTTTTCGAATACTTTCGCTGAGACCTTTCTATCTGAATGTTGATAAAGATGTAATGGGTTTGTAGTTTTTAGGTTTTGCTGTTTCATATTTTTTTTGCTAGAAGATAAGTAATTCATTGACAGAACCATTTTGGTGTTAAATGAGGTTCTATCATAATTGAATTAAAATTAGATGCTAATTTGGCATGCGCCGAAGAGAGAGTTTTAAGCCAAAAACCTGGAATCTGGTCAATGCCAGGCAATTTCCATTTATGAGACTTTTCTAACGCGCTTTGGATTTCTTCAGTAGTAATATTTTCCCATTCTTGTTTGAGGATATCCATAGTGCTATTTTCAAGGTCACGTACCCATTTTGCGTTTTCATTAAATTGTTTCTCTTTTCCCCAAATGTTGTTCCAAAATTCCTTTACATGTTCTTCAGATGGTACAGCTTCTACAGAAATCGATTCTTTTTCAATTTCACGGTGAAACTTTTTCCGTCAGTCTCGAAAATTTTATTCTGCATAAAGAATTTTTGTCGTTTATTGAGTCTACCTAACCTTTGTGCCTTGGCCTGGAGCTTTTGTTTTAGCTCTTCTTTAATCGTTGGCATTTGTTCTTCAGAATGTACTTTATATTTTCTGATTACTTTTCTACATTTCCCCGATTTTTTCACATTACCCGTTTGCAGTTCTTCTAGTATAGAAATTTCCCTTCTAGAACTTACTATTTCTTTCCCTATTTTTACTTGCCACGTTGGTTTCTTTAATCGTTGGCATTTGTTCTTCAGAGAGAACTTTATATTTTCTGATTACTTTTCTACATTTCCCCGATTTTTTCACACTACCCTTTTGCAGTTCTTCTAGTATAGAAATTTCCCTTCTAAAGCATACTATTTCTTTCCCTATTTTTACTTGCCATGTTGGTTTGCTATGTTGCCTTTTCGTTGTCTTTTTTCTTAATTCAATACCACACCTTGCTTGAAGAAGTCTTTCTGTTGCATAAATTAATTTTTTTAGTTCACTTAAATCTTGATTTATATCATGACAGAGTTGTTCCAATACCTTATTGTCTACATTTAATATATTTTTAGATTTATGGGGTGTCTGATTTTTAAGAACGCCTCTCTTTTACTCATTTCAGTGTGTTTGACTATCGACAGTTCTTCAATGATATCCGTTTTCATAATAAGCAGCTCATCTTCGTCAACGAGAACCTGGTTCTGCACTACCTCATCGACATTATTTTCAACTCTTGCATCAGCATTATTCGACATTACAAGTTCTTGTTTATCTAAAGTTGCCTCAACTTCATCATTTTCCACCTGTAATTCTCTAGTATCATTTTTTACCCTGTCTTTAATTATTGAGAGTTCTATATCGGTCAATTTTTTGCTACAAACGATGTATCTTCTAACATTAGCTAGCTTGTTTGAGTCAAGCATTTCCATTTTTTCACTATTACTATTCCTTAAACACCATGTAGTATATGTATCATCAGTATTATTCATTTCTGGCTTTTCAAGTGCAAAGTAAAAGCAATACATCACCTCAGCATACTCTTCCCTTGTCCATTTGAGTCTAGGTTTCTTTTTATTGTTAATACTAGCTTGTTGAACCACAGGGCCAGGGATGGGAGGTGTCCCGTTCTGGTGACCTGATGGATTTTGACTAGCGGAAGAGGTAGACCTAGTAGCAGACTTTTCGAAATCCTTAGCATGCTCACTGACTGAGGCACACGCCCCTTGTTGATCCGCGCGACGGGCGATGCGCCATGATTTATTTTTGCTTCTAGTTTTCATTTGATAAAAGAGCTGGATATTCCGCGCCAGTCGCAACCTGGTATTTCTAGTCCACGCATATAAAGGGACAGACGTAACCCCACCGGACGTCAACCCGGTATTTCAAAGTGTCAGAGTAGGCTGACAGGTGCTACACCTTGCCCAAGGGTGACCTGGAAGTACTTGTGACAAGGGTAACCTCATTCGCCCACGTCAAAACTCCACAACCGGATGTAGTTTATCGTCATACCCAGGATGTTTATTATGATTATTATTATTATTATTATTATTATTATTATTATTATTATTGAGTGGGGAAGCAATACCAGCCCACGAATGACTCACGGGTTAGAAAACCAAGCAAACCCATCCGACTCCCAGCCAGTAAGGGTAAGCTGGGTGCATGCATCATAGCCTAAGTATATGTGATAAATAGATGGTAATAGAAATACATTATTATTATTATTATTATTATTATTATTATTATTATTATTATTAACCCTACAACAAGAAATACAAAAACTGCTTCACAACTTCTACTTTCACAGGAAACTGTGCCATAGCACCTGCTAGCAGTAAAGCATCTGAGGTGCTATTGTCAAAGTATAAGTTTTCAAGATTTAGATAATTTTTATGGCCTTATAAAAATTCAAACTTTACGTAGATTTCAATGAAAGAATTAAGGCTGTCGATTTGTTATTTTGCTGCTCGTGCAAATGTTTCATTGTTTGGTCAAAAAATCGTTTCCTTTTCGCAATATCGGTTTTTCAGGTTACGTGATTCTTTAATTTATTGTTGCCGTACGACACAATTGGGAAAGCTGACTGTAAAAGTTCACACATTAAAATTTTGGTACATTATCCTCCTCTGCCATCCTTCGCCAGGGCATTAATGAGATTGTAATTAAGTACCATTTAGGCTTGGAGTTTCCTTTCATTTTTGTGGTAGTGAAAAATCTATTTCTGGTTGTGGATAATATATTTTAAGAGCATTGCTTGGTGTAGGGGGTAGGGCGTTATGCAGGAAATTTGACCTCTGCTTACTGCTTTTGAAATTTTACAGTATTTTCAGTGACTTCTCGCGACATTTTTTGTAATTTTGTTGAAAGGTTTGAAGAATCTTATCTTTTACGTTGCCCCCACCATTAAGGAATACTGGGGTTTCCTAAGAATATCAGCTGTGCATTATTTTGAAACCCAGTACGTCCCCCAACTAATTGTACCTGCTTATACAACCTCCATATCTGAACCAATGGGACCTCCATAATATTAGCAAACCAAAGTTGTTCCTCGATATGCATGCCCTGGTGAGAATAAAGTGTATATTGTCTTGGTGAGAACAGAGTCATTAAAAACTTTGAAAAAGTGGTACTTCAGTTGTCAATGGTAAATTAGCTTGAAATATTTATCTCGAGTGTGAAATAGACGCCCCTCCCCGACTAAGGTGTTATTTATTGCTGACCAAGATAGACTTAGTGCGACGAACTCCCCTTCTTTATTAATTTCTGAGCTAGGAGCAGGGTAAAAGAAATAAAAAGCAAAAACAAAAAACTCACAAAACATAATTTTGTGTAGTCTTCTGGGTTTATTTTTCACACATACACTCCATCGTGGAAGGTATGCTCGAGGCCTGCGTATGAGAATGATACACGTGTTTGAGCGTGAAAACTACAATTGCTCATTATCCCCACTTCTGTCGGAACAAATAGAAAAAATTATGAAAATGAGCATTAGGTTACATGGTTGATGCCAGTTTGGGAAGGTTGTTGGGATCAAGATTTGCGTCACCATGCCCAACAAAAATATCTCAATGTTAGGATCATAATAGGAAAAATATATCGACAGACCCATACTAGAGAAAGTTGCTAATTATAGCAAGAGAACGGGTGTGGTATACCTTACAGACATGCTAATCTCTCCATACTGTACCCTACCAGATGTTATACATGGTAAATGAAAATTATCATACATTACCTTGATAAATGCAAGGTCAACTCTTGACTGTTATTTCAACGCAACTGGTTTACAACCCACATTATGCATGCACTTCTGCAAGAAAGCACCCACTCGGAAAGTCATCAAAAAGACCAAACTAAAACGTGGCTGCAAACAAAGCAGTGGCGATTCCCTGTGCGTGTGTGTACAGGGACAATGAAGACCATTATCCTGCGTGAAAGATCCAGAGGAATCCATGCAATTTTCCCCAAATTGCATGGATTCCTCTGGATTTGGATTCTGGAGTCTGTTTCCCAAAGTGTGTGGAGTACATCTTCACTTCAACCAGAAACAAAACTGCGTTTTTGACTTCCATAAGTATTAACTTCCTGCCGAGCATTTTGTAGACACGATCACGTATTGCGGACTGAATTCTGCCATATGAAGTTATTTTTACTAATATCTCAACTGAGAAAATGAGTGATTATGCTAATGCAACACCTAATGATTGGAGCAGCATTGTTTGCAATGGTTTTAACAGAATTTGAGCTAAAATAATTGAAGAGAAATTTTAATGTTCCAGTGTAACTGCTGTGTAACCTATGGATTTTGTAAGATAATACGGACAGTATTTAAATAAACACCTCGCAACAAACTATTGGGCTAATGTTGCGATATGGCAACAATTGGCTATTGGAATTCCCCCCCCCCCCACCCCGCATTTTTGCAATATGCAACAGCCTTAAAAAAATAGGGAAGGGATGTTCTTTTATCTATCATATAGTTTATTTAGCCAACAAAAGGTTAAGCCAATTGAAAAGCACTACGTCATATATTGTGGATGTACAAAAGATAAGCCCACCCCGAAAAGCATATGTTAGGCCACTCCTTTTTGTATTCATTTCGTTTAAATTTTATCCTATTGTATACAGTAGAACTCAAATCTCATCTTTTATTCAAACTCGGATAAATTAATACAAAAAACAGTATAATAGGAAAATTGTTTTAATCATTATTATTAATATTATCACATTATTGTCATAATTATAAGTATAGATATATTGTATAAGTTCAATATATGATATCCAGTAGTTGTAACTTAGGAGGGATGTGACCACAGGACGTAAAAGTGTCGCATCCTCTCGTTACTAAACTTTTGTGGCAAATATTGGACACTTTTGCCAGAATTGTTATCTTCAGAAGACCTTCGTTAGTCAAGAATTCCGAAACGTTTACCTGCAGTGTTGAAAATGCTTGTCTATAATTCAAAGATTTTTTGGCTATTATTGATGGGCAAATAAAATTCAGCAAAGACGGTGACAAGGCTAATAAATTTTTTTCATATTTAGATTTAGATAATTCCAATTTCGCAGAGGCTTGACGAAGACGATGTTGAGAGTTTTGACGGAACACCGGAAAGACAGGTTGAACTTTGACAACAGACTAACGAACTGATATCCTTCGGCAACAAACTATTGGACATAATTTGTCAATATTTCGCAGGTACACACACTATATGAAACGGTTTGGTAAAACGGTATTTCTTTTATTAGATGCTACAGTCATCTGAACGAATGACCTGGTCTACTTTTGCCGAATACTTTCATAGTAATATTGCTACTTGGTGACAAACTTCACGCCGGTATGGGAATAATTCAAAAGGGTCGATTTTAGCCACAAACTGACCAACGAAGAAGGCAAATTGTAAGCTATCCTTGTAAAAAGATTTACCACAGAGCTAAAGAATAAATTTGTTAGCCATTTTTATTAAGTTTGATTATAAATGACGCTTTTCAACAGCTTGAATTACCGTATTTATAAGAATTAACAATCTTTAAAATTGGAAATTTTAACATGGCATTTATATATTGACTGCTCTAGATAAAACTTTAAGGATTTCACAAGTGAAAAACTTAATCTAGGTTAGACAGGACAACTGTTACATATTTTTAAATAGCCTCCAAAGTCCAGGTTTCATTTTAGTCACATTTTTTATGAACAGGAACGTAATACTCATTTCCTTCTTCTTCACGAGGATCTGATGGTAAAAGGGGTCTAGTTCATCTGCATCGTTGGTTAAAGCATTTACTGATCTTTTCTTTTGACTCATTGATAGCTGCAATAAATTTTTTTGTCGTTCCTGCCATCGTAAGAGCGCGTCACGATGATATATTTGTTAGTTTTTGCACAGTTTGGAATAATTCTCTCAAAAGAGTTTGTTTTTGACGAACTCCGATTCTTTACTCCTTTGTACTACTTTTATCGTTTTATGGGGGCCATGGGTCGCAATCGACTAGAGCATGTACTCTAATTTGCTTGTTCTGCTGACGTCAAATGGTTGGAAATGCTTTTTACATCCACGTGGGATAAACGATATCAACATTCGCTGGTGCTGGAGTTTTCCTCCCGTTTTCTGTCAAGTGACTTTTGTGGGTATCCCAAACAAGCTGGTGTTCTTCAAGGCTAAATTGTCCGGAATAGAATTTATATATTTGATTGATAAGGCCCCGTTAACTTACCCAATATCACTACTGCTCACGTATTTTTTTCATCAGAGTTTTATCGATTTCGTACCTCTGGGTTCCGTTTTACCTCCCTTCAAAGTAATGAAGGGTTTACATTCGACACCATTTGCCCTTCCTGTAAGGCAAATTTATATTCTGTTTTGCTGACCCGTTGTACTGACTGCGACATTTTTTTTTGTCCCATCTGACTGACCAGTAGTAGAACTGGGATGTCAAGCCATATTAGAGTGTTGTGCATGTTAATACATAAACTCGAACAAGAAATGGCTTTTAAATTTCTTCTTTGGTTGAATAAAAAGGTGATCATCCAATTTGTTAGATTTAACAGGATCGTGCTGGAATATGGGTCTTGACGTGACTTAACTCTTATTTAAGAGCATTAGTAACTATTCTAACCATATTCCTAAGAAATTAGACAAAACCCCGTTTTTACTCACTTTCTGAGATTTATTCGTGTTGAAGTCATAAAAAATGTCAGTCAGTTCAGTTCACGAAAAATTCAATTGTTATTCTTCCTTATTTGATCGGGGTCACTTCTTTCTAACAATATTCTATCAGTTCTTCTAAGAATATTTATAACAGAAAATCATTTACATTTTCCTCCATGAAATTGGTCCGTGACAAAAGTACTTGAACAGATGGAGGACCTCAAATGAATGCTCCTGGCATTAATGTTATTTCGAGGTCTACCTTTACTTCGCGCCAACAGGGCAGATCAAGCTTGTTGCTTTGCTGAAACATGTTGACATGTTTCAATCCAAATAAGCGCCGAGTATTTTTACTAGTAGCTCAGGGGCACTTCAATGGTATTTGTCTTGGTTAGACCCATGATGAACACATGATCTGAGATCGGAGACCACAAGTTTATTCCGTGTTTAGCATATTCCTCTCAATTTAGACAAACGTGAGCCCGCCGTTATGGCAGTGGAATAGGAAAACTGATCGAAAATAGATTTATTGTTTTAAAACAAAAGGCGGTAAGTTAGTAATATTCAATTGCTGTTCCACAAGACTTCGACGATGTCGGGTCATTTGACAGTATGCTCCCGCTGAGTTCAAATTTACTTCCCCAAAGGCTTTCAACAACCGGAATAGAAACTCAATGTAAACATTGCAGGAAATTTCCAAGGGAGATTTTTGGACATCGAAACAAAAAGGCCATACCTCCTGCATAGTAAATTAATTCCACTGTTGAAGTTTCTGTCATTCTTTCAGTCTGTTTGGTTTTGTTTAGTAATTTGATACTTGTTATGCTGGGTATAATCGACCCTCTTGCTAATATTTTTCTCTTTACATTTGTGTGATATTTGCAGGAGAGTAGTGTGCTGCTGGTTTACTCGCAGGTCTACCTCCCATCACATGAAGACTTATGCTTTTACCGGTATTTTATTATTATTATTATTATTATTATTATTATTATTATTGTTGTTGTTGTTGTTGTTGTTATTATTATTATTTTACCGCTTTTACTCGCAGGTCTACCTCCCACCACATTAAGACTTTTACCGGTATTGATGGTAAAACTTTACTTTATTAGTCAAACTTTGTACTTTAACTCAAATGTGGAACATAATTACTTAATTAGTCATTAATTAAAGCTTAAATCACAAAATATCATAATTCAATATTAATCATTTTGTAATTTGTAATAGTATACCAAATTTCATTAACATATCTTAGGAAGTGAGGCCAAATGGCACAAAGTGCTGCTGAGTTTCCATGGACCACTTACTGGTATGGGATAGAACATAGATTTTTGTGCGCGGGAAGATAGCCTATTGACAAATTGTGCCAAAATACAGGACAATTACAGATATTATACATCTGTCGTTACCGTAAAATAAATATGATGTAATTTGTAAAAGCTCTCGATTGCCATTAAGATGAAAAGAGCGTTTCATTTATTTGAAATCGTATATTGTAACATCCACTTTGTAAAAATTAATTCAATTTTTTTGTAACGTTGATTTTTGTACCGCGATTTATTGAATGAAGGAAGGAAAGAATGAAGAGATGAGTTAATGATTCTTCACATGCCACGTCTCTATTTAAGTGAAAATGCGCCCCGACTTCCTGGTCTGCTGTGATAAGGTCTTGACAATAAAGAGTCTCTTGCGAAATACTACTAATGTAATAATACGAAGTAATCTGTTATTTATTTTATTACTGACATTATAGATTTTCAGTAACTGTTAATAAATATGGTGTGTTTTGTAAAAGCTGTAAATTGCCATTTAGATGTAAAAAGGGGTTAATTTATTTTTAATTGTAAATTGCAACGCCCGTAGTGGGACAATTAATTCAAGTCGAGTTGTTTTACGTTGATTTTTGTACGATTAATTGAAAGAAGAAAAGGTAAAATGAATGAATCAATGATTCTGCGTGTCCCGTTTCTCTTTTCAATGAAAATGTGCCCCCAGTTCATGATCTACTGTGAAAATGTATTAAGAACAAGTCATCTTCGAAATAGTAAAGAGTGATTTAAAACTCCTTTACAATTATTTAAACACAGTGTGACTTTTCTAGGGCAATTGTTGGCACTTGCGTATCCTTGAAAGGAATTAGTAGTAGCCTATTAAAACAGATGTTAATGCTGAGTGTCGCCTTGTTTCATATGCCTGACATGAAAGAAACTACTTGAAGGACTTAAAACCCTAGACGATGTGTTTGCTATTGAGAATTTACACTTTTATCATTTGAATAGAAAGTCCACCCTCCAGTCAGTATATTAATTCAACCTTGTTTATCATTGTGTCTGTTTTCAACCATGTTTTTCTTGTTCCAGGCTTAAAGACATCCGATGTAGAAATGGGTTGGCAAAGTTACAGAGTACATTTCAAGTAGATGGCCCCATAACAGACCACACGGATGATGGAGATAATGTTTTGGCATTAGAGCTGAACTGTCATTTCTTGTTATATTATTTGTCAAGCTTACACTGCAAGGTCAGTAACAGCGAAAATGGGACACTGAGAGGGTACTTGGCCACAGATAACCAGCATGTACCCCCGCAATCTAATATATATTTTATAGTATGGAAGTTGAAAAGTTTTACATGCATGAAAGATAAAATTTTGAAATTTCACATATGTAAAATGGGTTTTAAATTATTGATAGCAATCATCTTTTCTTGTGATGGAACGAAGTAATACGATTGCGCTGTCCCAACAGCGGAGAGAAGATTCTTTCTCTGAAGAAGGCTGCTTGTGTGGAAGCCTTGTAGTATGACACAGCTGCTTCCCAATTCTTTATTAACTTGGAATTATTGGAGGCAAAGGTACAACGAGATTGACCTTTTACAAATTAAGAACGAGACTGTTGCAAAGCAAAAGGAAAGACTACTGTCTTTGGTACCTCAATTCACTCAGGCTTTTATTTGAAGATTTAATTCATCATTTTTCTCACAGGAAGGATGACGTTGTGTTTTTGGAATTGAATCTATTAAATTTAACGCTATTCAATGTTGATTTCAATACACTCTTTCTTCCAGTGAAAAAGTCTGGATAAATAAATTAGTAGTAGTTGCTATTTAGCCGTCTGACGGCTGAACATATCGAATCCCATTCTACCGTCATTGACTGGAAACTCTATTGTTTCTATTGTTCTTAACCCTAACCCTTATCCTAATGTTGTGGCTTGAACAGAACCGCGTCACGTGGCTTGAATCGACCGAATATTGCAATTTTACTTCGGGTGAAAGACAGTAGAATAGGTTTGGCCGTCAGACGGCTAAATAGACATTTTGTAAATTGCAACAACTTAAATAGGAAGATAGATGTAGTTGTACGATCTTCGAGTTTGATTTTCTATTTTCGTGTCATCAGAGGTCACAAATTTTCCATTTGTTGAATGATAGAGTATCCGTAAATTTTAATTAGCTTTCTTTGCAAAGATTGGAGCTGCACAAAGAAAACGTGACTTAGTCTTTGTCTTAAAAAGTTCAAAACCCCGAATACTTAATTTCATTAAGTATTAGGGGTTTTGAACTTTTGGGCTTCTTTATTAGATTTCAACTCAAACAAAATCAAAAGCAGCTGAAATGTAATTTCTGAGAAGAATGCTCCGAAAATCATGGACAGAACACAAATCAAACAAGGAAGCCGTTGCCTTGGCCAACACCAAAAGATCACTCATCAATAAAATACGGCAGATGCAGATGTAATTCCTTGGGCACATTGTGAGACATCCTAACCTGGAACGGTTTGCTTTGTTAGGAAAGATCAAGGGCAGGAAAGGCAAAAGAAGACAAAGAAAGACATTTTTACAGTCTAAACAATTGGGCTTTGAACAACAGTCTGAGCTTAATGAACTCATCCATGTCTGCAGTGATAGGATGGCTTGAAGTCGCATGATCGCAGATGCCTGTGTCAGGTATGGCACCTGACCAACCAAGTAGACTTCATCTTTTCAGCTTATTGGACAATGACAATCAGTTTATTTAATAAAATTCTATCATTATTGTTCTCGTCACATTTGATTTGTTAGTGTCTTGATAGTACACTTTTCAGAATTAAATATTAATTTGAAATTTATTTGATATTGTTAAATTTATTATATATTTAATTATTTTTAATTTTCTAATTTTTATTTATTTATTTGTTTGTTTATTTTATTTAATAATGCTTCAACAGGTACATAGTACCAGTAAAGAAAAACTATTCATACATGATCTGAACAAAAAGTCACAAAAATTAATCAATTACAGACAGAGTAAAACTTCCAAGAGTTCTGTGTAAATGTTTACAAAACTCATCAAAATCAAGATAAAATAGCTAAAATATTTATTTTCCTCAACGCGTTTGTTTAGGTGCTTAAACAAATTGCTCACTGTTAAATACTTATTGTATTGTTTAATCTTGAAAATACTAATACTGAGCGAATACTATTACGTGTTCATTAGAACTTGCTTTGGAATTAACATCAAACACGAGATTTCTCGTGTCTTTTTATGTATGTTACAAAACATATTACTAAGATTAACATATTTCAACTTTTCTTTTCTTGTATTACACTCTTACCTTCATTGGTTGGCATCAGGAAGGGCATCCGGCCAAGAAATTCTTCACTTCCAAAGCAAAGGCCCTTTGATGAGCACTGCCTGAGCCCCGGTTACTGGGGAGAAAAGGACGTTAAAACCAAATAATTACAAAAAACCACTGTTGCCTTTATGCATATATTTTCAAAACATCGGAAACTTGAGAATCTAAAAGATTTGGCCTTCCTTTTTAATTTGTGCCCCTGCCGTGCAATTATCCTTCTGAGCTGAGGCATCCTGTGCTTTAAGTAGCACATGGGGATCACACAAGTTTTATGCGCACCAAAGTGCTCCTTCACAAGGGAAATACTGTAACCTTGTTATACCTCGGAAATTAACAACATCGCCAAGATTTATAAACTACGTATAAATTCTGATAAAGTTGTTTGATTGTAAAGGGGCGATTTCATTAGGTAAGAATTCCTGATGATACACAATGAGAAACCTCTGTCCCTTTTTGAAATACCACTCGTGTAAAGAAACGTCTAGGCAAGTATAGGTACTGTTTAAAAGACAAAAGAGTATAGAAATTAAGTCAATGGTATGTAGTGTCAGTTACACTAAAGGAGCTCATCCTACTGGCAATGGGATTGCCAACCGTTCCAGTGGCTTGAATCCTTAATTCCCTGAGGCTGTTACAGACTGAATAATAGCCTACTCTGTATGAGGTATGACATACCTTTACTCCATACGGCAAATATAGGTAGTAAATAGTCCCATTTTTAATTACTTGTTTTTATTGTAGATATTTGTTTAGGGATATAATGGCCTTCCACATTACGTAACCTTGCAAAGGAACAGGAGGCTCAACCAAAATAGCATACGTTTATGTAAGAAGGAGGAAGGTGGGGTCAATATTGCTTACACGTACGCAAATTTCACAAATTGCAATCCTGTATTCACTGTAGCTTTAGCAGGTACTTGTGACCTTAATCGATTTTTTTAGTCCAGGCAACATCCTTTTTTTCTGAAAAATTTCAAATTCAGAAGGAATGGTACAGTTTTAGCAGGAAAGAAATCAGTTTCGTCAATTTTTCAAAAATTCAATCACAAGTATTTCAATCAAAATTTTACAAAATTGAAGGGATTTTATACACTGTAAGTGGTAAATCGAGGGTCCCAATAACAATAACAAATTCAAGAAATACAAAATATAGTACAGCAACAACAACTGATTTGTAAATCGTTACCATTTACTAGAGGTAATTTTGAGGGTATTTTAGATAAGAAATTTGCAATATTTTATCAAGGTACCTAGTAGAAGCTTTCAGACATCTTCAGGGGGTTTACATGGGATTGATCGTGCCCTTTTTCTTTCTTACTGTTGTTACGATTGATGAAAGACATGATGGATGGTAGCGTTTCTAGGGTCGTAATACGAAAGTTGATTATGATGTACATGTATTCTTGATTCGTGTTATATAAAAGAAGTAATTATTTAGAGAGTATGAAGGAAATTTAAATATCAAAGAAACTGTTTGATTCTTAATTGACATTCTTTGTAAAACTGTAGGTTTTTTTTAAAGGACTTGATATCTTTAGATAGTCATCATCATCATCATCACTAAACGGTTAGATCGTTGGCACGATCTGCCTTGGCGTCCCTGCAGAATCTTCGCCAATTTTCTCTGTCTTCTGTTTCTCTGACTGCCCTACCAATACTGATTCCAGCTATGTTCTTTATGATGTCCTCAAATCTCATTTTCGGTCTTCCACGTTTTCGTTTTCCAAACACCATTCCAGTGAGAAGATCATATCCAAGTCCCTTATTTATAATTACATGTCCAACAAAAGAGAGTTTCTGTTTATCAATATCATGTAGTAGACATCGTTTCCTTCCAAGTTTGCTAATAATCCACTCGTTTGTACGCAACTCTAACCATTTAAGACGAAGAAGCCGGCGATAGCCCCATAATTCAAAAGTTTGGATTCTCTTACGGTCACAGTCTTCAATTACCCAACATTCAACTCCATACATAGATAGTACCAAGGGATAAAAGGATAAATGTACGATTGTGATAGCTGAGTTTTCTGAGGGAATTGAGTTTGTTTTCGTGGAAAGATACAGTTTTCGCAAATTTACAAGATTACAAGACCTTTATGTAATAGTTCTTGACATCAACATGCGATAGTTCGTTTTCAATGAAGAAAGCATTATTCATATAAGTTACAAAGTTGGCAAAGGAAGGTTATCGATGAAAATAATTAGGGATATACCTTTCTCTTATTCTTAATAAAGCTTTGCATTTTAATAGAATATGATATTCATTTCCCACTTAATCTGTTTTGCACATACCAAACTTTCTCAGCTCATCTTCCATTTATAGCCAATTTTCAGTTTTAACCAGTAACTTATGATTAAATGTTCGAAAGAGAGAGCTATTTTATTGGGTGTGAAGGAAAGTTGAAAAATACGTTTCTCTTTCAAATCACCATATATTTACATTGCTCTGTAAACGTACTTCCAAATACAGTTCAACAACAATAAAATCACTACAGTTTCAAAAGTAATGGAAATCCCATACAAGTGATAAACTGGTATTGTCCAAACATCCACCCACTACCTTTTGGACTTTAATAGTAATCAAAGCTTGAAAACACTTTGGTGCACAGAGTTACTTGTCGTTTGTTTATTTTCCTTGTACTTTTTAATCGTTTCAATTTATCAACTTTTTTCTCTTTCCTATTTTTATTTCCTAAAACGTGCAGAAAATCAGTAATTTTCCACTTACAAAGGAGAAAAAAATTGAGCGCATTACCTTCAGGAACGAGGCTGGGGTTTGAACCGATAACATGTTGCATGGTCATCTAATAAATTATTCACTTGGTCACTAGTGCACTTAACCTGTATGAAATTAGTAAAATTGGTTGTGAACTTTGTATGTTTATTTGGAGTCTTTACCTGTTAATAATTTTCTCAAATACCTAACAAACTTGTTTTAATAGATACAATAGTTAGGAAGCACCCTAATATTTTATAAATCTTACAGTTTGTAGTTGCTTTCCTTTTATTTAACAAGAGTAAAATACTGTGACTGTTATTTCTAATATGCCTATGGTTGTATTTTTCCCATATTTCGTGCTTATACGGCAAAATTAGTCTAACAAATGTATCATAATAATGTAGAATGTCAGTGAAATACGCAAGTTGACAGTCGTGTTCTCTGGGTGACTATTAAACACAAAGATGAACGTTATCAGAGAAACTGGCTATGATACTTGCGTAAAGACATTTCACGAAGAGAATCCGTCGTTGAAAAGGTTGGACGAGCTTTTGCAGGCACGGCAATATTGGAATGATTCAAAGGGCGACTAAGAAAAATTGCAGACCAATGTTCTCCGTTCGAAAGCAAACAATGGTCATTTTTGGGTCAGAGTAATGTTAAAAGAGAAGAGTTGATATTTAAAACATTTAAATCATATGATGGAAGAAAGGACTCAGAACCCAAACAGTTCCACAACCTATCTGTCCGAGGGAAGAAACTACAATCCTAAAAAGATTTATTATAAAAAGAAGTAACCTTTGCATCAGGAAGAAGATTTTGCAAGAAACTAGTGACACAAGATGCAAGAAACTGAGCTGGAGCCAGTGAGGAAAGGTTATTAGAATATTTTTATGAGAATGTCTATATAAAAGACTGAGATAAACTACATAAGGAAGACGAGAAGAAAGGTAGAGCAGGAGCAAGATTTTGACCTATCAAGTTATAAATACGTGTCTAAACCTTATGAAGAAAATCAAGATGAGATATGGAAGCACCTACCCATCATCATCATCATTATTATTCTTGTTATTATTGTCATTCTTGTGATTCTTGTTATTCTTGTTATTCTTGCTATTTGTTCTTGTCATTCGTTCTTGTCATTCGTTCTTGTCATTCGTTCTTGTTATTCTTGTTATTCTTGTTATTCTTGTTATTCTTGTTATTCTTGTTTTATTGTTTAGTTTACACAGCTTGATGTTCTGCAGGTATTTTTTTAATGTCAGCTCTCTACAGCCAGTAAACTAGATGACATTGTTTCATCTTCTATAATGTGAGAGATATGACCTAGAACGTGGATTTAACTCGTCAAGTAAAGATACTTTAAGACTTTATGATCAAGTATGATCATTACATTGAGTACTGACCAGCAGATATAGTTTTTGCAGAGAAGGGAGAAAGGAAATGCGCAATAATCGACATTGCTATTTCAGGAGATTACTAAGTAGGAGTAAGGGAAATGAAAAGATAGAGAAATATAATGAGTTAGTCTCAGTGGTCATTGGAGCACTTCGACCTGTTAGTAAGGAAGTTGAATAGTTCATAGAAAGGCTACGCATACACATAGAGACAGAGAATCTTCAATAGATTAATTTACTGGAAACGGCATGGATATTGACAAGGACATTACAAAATTGAGTGATAACGGAGGAATACTAAGGATTCGGGAAACAAAGCTACTGAGAGCAAAAGGATGTAGCTGATGAACAATTTACTAATTATTACATGAATTTTTTATTATTATTATTTGTACTTCTAACAATAGCTATACTAATTACTGGGTTTTTATTGGAATACAACCCCCGTTAGGTCACGTGCTCTCTGTGCACTTCCTGATAGTGCTTTTTTACATTCCTTCCAGATCATATTGATCATGAACATTTGAAAAGGTAACAATATGCGTACACAGCAGATAATTTATTACTTCATTTGATTTTTTTATTTTATTCGCTCCTGGCTATGACGCAAGTGAACACATATCTTCGCCAGGAGCTAAAACAAGGAAAAGAAAAACAAAATTAAAGAAGCTAAAGACAATGATGAACAAAGAACTTCAAAGGGTGGGAGATCAAACTTGTATGCATAGAAAAAATATTAAAATGTTAGTTTTACAAAAAAGCACACTTTTGCAAAATATTTTAACTGTTGGAGATAACGTTCACATGGCGTTCTTTTGAAAGTACATCTTCACCCTTTTATCCGAGCTACGTCTATCTCTAGGTTTGATTCTCTTGCCTTCACCTCGAAATATCAACATTGGTCTTATTTGTTATACATCATCTCCTACATAATTAACTGCACTTCACATTGCCATCGTGCAAGGGGTGAGGCAACTCTTTTTCAGCTTATTCAGTGTCGTACTTGCGACCATTATCCATTTTCACATTGAGAAGTAAAGATTTGTTTGTCTTTTTCAAGTAAAAGAGGTCGATTTCAAAACTGAACTACCAAATCGAACATCTAACACAACTTTCTATCGAAGTACACAATTGAACATCTAAACAACTTTCCAATAACAAAAGTCTATAATATGAGGCAAAAGATAAAACAACAAGGAAGCAAAAGGAATTCTTTAAGTGAAATCTAAAGTAGAAGGTCACCATGTTGAAGGGCAAAGTTACTCAATGGATGAGGATGAAAAAAAACAAGTTCAGGATAATGCCATTATTGTAAAGTCCAATTTCACTGTGGTAGGGCATGTTCCGAAAGCATTGTAAGAAAAATTGTTATCCCTAGTAAAACTATGCAAATTGTATAAATTAAAGCAAAGGTCATGGGAGAAAAAGGGAATGGACCAGAAGGAACATGGGTCACTGGATAAGGCATTGTACTTCTCTGTACGTATTATCTGTATGAACACAGGTTTCATAAAAGAAATACGAGAAAATAGGTTAAAAACTACAATATATTTTTCTACAACATTTTATTTAACCCATATATAAACCCATGGGCTTACATAACGGGAAGTTAAATTTTGTCCTATTTTTGCGCCACAATTTTGTTGGGCCCATAAAGTGGGTTTTATGTACAGAGGTCTTATTTCGTAGTTTTACGATATACAATATTGAATACTGTATACTCAACCAAGTCATAAAGAAAAGCGACGCAGCAGAACACAGTACGCCTGTGCGAAATTGCCAACAAACAAGGGAACATCATTTAGGGCAAAAATAAACAAGTTTGTGTAAAGCAAATGAAAGAAAGCTCAAAGTGAAAGTTTGCAGAGTTTGCTACAATTGAAAACTCCTTACACATGAATATTGAAATATTTGTCAGTGAATTGTGTCAAATATATCTTCTTTCGTCCACTCTCAAATAAAGAAAAGGCATGTATTATCCTTTATTATCACTAAAGAAAAGTTTTTACGCCTTAGTTTTATTAAAACCCCCCCCCCCCCCCCCCCCCCCCCCGCATTTGTTCCCCAAATTATTCTTCGTGACTAAATAATGACTGAAAAGCAAATACTTTGGTGGAATTATAAATTTTGATTGACTCATTTGCTTTACTGACAGGTTCTCTGTTGTATTCTGCTGTTATACTTTTGTAGAGATTACAAATAAAGCGCTCACAGTAAAGAAAAGTTTATCGTGTTATAGTTAATATTAGTTTTGTATTGAGCTCTCACCATTGTAATGTGTATCACCTTATTTGAACTTTAATTTTCTGAAACACATTTTATTCTGATATACAATTACTGCAAAATGGGTCATATGTCAATGTCAGAGCCTGAAAAGCTGGCTATATATAGCATTAGGAAACTTGTGTAACTTTTAACTGCTATGAGGTTGCTAAAAATCTTCCCTCCTGGCTAAAAATTTTAGATATTTTTCAGCCTCATACTCTGACCCTGACCCAATGAATTAGAAGTGCGAAAAGAAATTAACTGTCTCTGGAACGTTAGCTGGTGTAATTCAAATAAGCAATGAATAAATAGAGAAGAGAAGCCATTATTGCTAAAACTGAGGAATGTCTTTGTTTGTTCTATAAAATTGATCCTGCCATTTCCTTGTCATTGACAGGTCCACTGTGTCATTCGCTTCTCGTACAATTTCGGACATCCTGGCTGATAGTTGGTGTCTTGAAGTGAGTCTTTGTGGTAAGTGCTCGCAAAGGGTTACAGTATCGTGCAAGAGATGAAACGGGGTGCTGTTTGCTCTTTGTTCGCTTGGGCTCGCAAAAAAAATTACAGACAAGAAATACCTGAATTTTATTTTTTGTCATGAAAATTTACTAAAAATAAACATAAGTAAAACCATAAATCGTTTACAGATAAAAACCAAACCTACTGCTGAAATGAATGACAATCATTCTCAATCGTTAAACGGAAATGTGAAAACAAAATAACGTAATTGAACGCTCATTCGAGTATCTGAGGACATGGGGAAATATTACCCTTGTGAACGCTTCCCTCCTCAAAACAAACAAAACTAAGAGACCCTGTCCAACCTATTAACTCACAGATACTGAACTTCGCAGGCCCCGTCCAGAGACCAACTGATATCCGCTAGATCATAGTTTAATCTAACGGATTTCAGTCAAATTTTGTCTTCCCTTCTCTTCCCCCTCAGCACACACACACACACACACACACACACAGACACACACACACACACACACACACATACACACAAGCGTTTCCTTTCGTGATTCCTCAAAGCCTTGGCTAAGGCAAAAAATAATTTCTTTTGGGAAAAAAAGTATCTAAAATTTCTTAAGTTGAAGGTGTTTACTGCTTTCTCATTTCAAGTACAGGAAAGCTCGACGAACCTATACGTACATGTTCAGTTGCAAGTTCTTTGTTAGCCTTTTCTGCAAATTGGCTTTAATTTGTTGGCGTGGCACCTCCAAAGTGAAAAAAATCTGTCAAGAATGTTAATTCTGAAACCCTGTTGCATAATAAAAAGAGAGAAAAAAGTATTCAACAATATTGATCGAAGCAAATCTGCTTATTGATATTAAATAATGGTCATAGCTCTTTGTGATGAAGAAATCTCCCAGATTATTTCATGTTTGATTTTTTTAAACAAGGTAGCATCGAATCTTTATTAGTTATGTTGGGATTTTTCCACATGAAAACTTCGGAGTGACAAGCGAGCGAAACAGTACTAATTTCTTTCAAAATAAGTTTTTGAACTGAATAATATCTGCAGTGGTTCCATTGCCCATACAATTTAAGATGCCCTGTTGCTGTTCCAATAATCGTTACAAAACTGAAGGGAACAGAAAAATGATGATGCAAACAGTATGATCTGTAAGAACTCTGGCGTTGATTTTCAATTTCAAAGGATTTAACCAAAGGCAATCTTTGCTCATTGCCACGTATCCCCTTAGCTTAGTCTTAAAAGATTTTATATTGTCATATTCTGTTTTATCAGGCACACTAGATACTCTTGGAGGGACCTCAGTCCTTATAAAGTATTTGACAAAGCGTCGATACTTGAATGAAATGGTTGAAGGACACGATGCTGTGATGGAAAAGGAGGAACATGCTTCTTTAGAAAAACTTTCTAAAACCAGATAAACTATGAAAGAGCTATGTGTTAACAAGGCCTCCAAAAGACACCAATGTTTACAAGAACTATGGAAATTATGTCTGAGTGGAAATCATTATGCGAAATCTTGTTCTCGTATCATCGGATGCCAATAACAAATGGATCACTCTTGTATTTTTTGTTCTCTCGCTCGGTGAAACTGTGTAATGGCAACTTATCAAAAACTTTACAAGAGAAAATGATTTATGGTCTAAATGCCCCAAGTCTAGCAAACGTGACAGCTACAACATTACAGGGCATGAAAAAACCCCGAAGATTCTTACTTATTCTTTCAATCAATGAAACAAAAAGCAAAGAAGCTTGATGTCAAAGAAACATCTGTGCCAAGAAAGAGAGGGAAGACAGAATATTCAATTTTGCAATATATAGTGCGTTATGAAATTACTTCAGGATATACTGAAACATCTCATCCGGAAACTCCCCAAAATAATTATAGAAAAATCTTTTCAGACCCCCTCGATACCGTCGTCATGGTAATCAAAGATCACCTTGTCAGCTAAAAGCTAGTTATCAGTGTTTCTCTAACATCAAACAGTTGTTGTTAAAAGCCATTAACTCAGGTCCTAACCAATTGAATGTTTTAGCATTGCCTACAGAATTCCAAATTCTATAAACTATATGTGCTGGTGGAAAGATTTGCCATATTAAAGCGAAAAAAAGACAAAGTTATGACCGAATGAAAGCAAGAAGAACGACTTCTGATACCTAATGTCATCAAATTGGAGAAGTTGGTACGTTTTGGTGTGGCTGCAAATGCGACCCCCAAAAGATTCTTCCCTCTGACAAGAAGTATGAAAATCTGGCTTCAATCTACGATATCAAAAATGCACTTTTGCTCATTTGCTATATTACAAACTCACAAAGAGTAGACTGATCAAGGTGCTTGGTCGAGGTTGCTAACGTGTAATTGGTTTTGGCAAATTTGATTAAGATTGTTTGTAGACGGTAGCATTCTGAATTTTAGGTTGATAAGTATTTCGTATTACGGTTAAAAAACTTACTTGGAAACTTCTAACTTCTTGTCGGAACCATGTGTACCTAAATTTATAGTCTAGTAACTATTAAGTAAGTAACTAAGTTCTTTCATAGGGGGGAAAGGGGGATGCCAAATATCTTTTCGACAGGAAAAATTTTGCTTTTATTCAGACAGATAGGTCAATTTTAGACCTAGTAGGTGCTTTTTGGCCCCCAGGTCCCAACCATACGGTTACCTCTGGTTTATAGTACATTTAGTAGCTTCGCATAAACATTGGCCCTCCAACTTTTGTTAACATTGCGTGAGCTGTGCAAAGTTTATTCAACTACCATTGGAACAAAACACTAATTTCTGATAAAAATATAATAATTTTAATAAGTCGAGAAAAAAATAAATTTACCTTCCCACTATGGCTACCATAAAATTCAAGCCTTGCTGTGAACACTGATCGTGATATCATCAGACGTATGGGGAAGCAGATGGTTTGTTTAATAGTGTTCAGGGAGATAAACGAAGATCATGACCCAATCACCAATCAAGCTTTTGGCTTTAAAAGTTTAACTGTATTAATAATTTATCTTTTTGAAAAAATGTATAGCATGTGATGGGAAAAAAGGCTTTCTTTAGCCATAATGTGGTTTTCGGCAACAGAAACTGAATCTCTAAAAAGCCAAAGCAGCTGCTACTAGTTGAAAAATGCAATCAAAGCTCTCACTTCCAAAAGCAATCCCAAGATCAATTTGTTGTTATGACGACATCTCGACAAACACTTCGTTTTAAAAGTCAGAAAAAAGCCTTGTCATAGCAAATAGGATATGATTACAAACAAGATTCTTATGTTTTACTTTTATCAGCACCTGCATTTGACATTCTTTCATGTTAATTTCTGCGATGACATAGGTCATGATATTTTTACTCGCAAAATATCTGTGGAAATCACAGTGCCTTTTTGATTTTCCTGATTGTTTCAATATGGGTCAGGGGTCTAAAATCTAAAATTGTTATATATTTCAAATTGAAAAGAAAATACCCTAACTTTCTATTGAATTCCTTAGTGAATATTAACTAATACTATTTTTCAATTATCATCTAACTCGAGTACACGTAGATGGGTAGGGAGTGCTTATCACTTCCTAAAGTTAAGCACACATGAATGTAACATTTTTGACCAGTTCTTTTTCCAATTCATTGTCATTTATCAGTATTCCAATTTCTTCTCCTTTTGGTTTTTGATCATGTTGCCCCTCTTAACTTAATTTTTCATTGACTATCCACTTTTTACTAGACTGTTACTGGGTTGAAAATGACTAAGACTTCTTCAGAACTTCACTTTTTTCTCTCCCAAAATGACCATAGGATTTTAGTGGTCTGAATTTTATGGTGTTTCTTGGAATTACAGCCTTAATACAGATCTTTTTAGGGAACTGTTTACACTTTTTTAAAAATAAATTGTTCAGTTTCGTCATTGTATTGCAGATACCCTTTTTTCTAATTTCCAAAGGCTTTGTTGTACTTTAACACTCCTTACGATATAAAGATTGATTTTCAGGGATGAAAGAATAAAAACATAGAAGTCATTATTTTAATTTCTAGATAATTTATACTTTGCCCATAATGGACCAATCGAATTCAATTCTCACGTTGATGTCCTTCATAGTGGCTTTGATTTATGCGCTGACGAAGTACATGCCTTCTGCACTTCATCACGTCCTAGCTATTTATTAATTTTAGTTGCTCTTAAACTAATTGAACGTTATATTCTCGGATTTTTTGGTAGTAAAACAAAATTCCATTATTTTCTAGCTTCTTCAGTATGTGCTATGAGACAAGGTGGTTGCCAAAGTCTGCTAGAGATAAGTACAGTACTGTCATTTTTATTCTTGAAAGTAAAGATATTGATTGTTGTCGTATACCACTTTTGAGGTGCTACAGGAACCGTATAAACTATAGATTTCCCATCACTAGCCTCAGAGAATATTTTAAGGGAAAGATACATAAGAAATGTGAAAGTGTATGGCTGTCTCAAAGATTGGCTAGAATTCTGAAGTTTCTTAGTTTGACCAGAATATAAGTATGAGTATGTTCCCATTTAAATGGTTATTAACTTTGGCAATGACATCAACGATCGTAAATATTCAGATTCTCCTTATGTTTGTTTTTATGCATAGAATCAGAGCCCTTATTCAAATCATACCAAATTATCGTAGAATTGGCGTAGCAGGATAAATCTCATTCTGATGTCCTGGGTTTGACCCTGAGTCATTATTTGTGAAAAGTACGACTTCCCTGGTCAAAATCCAGTTGAGTAGTTTCTTGATTACAACCTGACCTTGGATATTTTATACATATCCAAGGTCAGGTTATTTTGTGGTTTCCAGGCTCTTTTATATCCAAGTATCAGGTTTTTGGACATAAGATCAAAAGTGAGTTTTAGGAAATCTGTATTTTAGCCTTTACAGAAATGTTATCTAGTCTTAGTAATGTACGAAATGCATTGCTTACGTTTCCTTTCAAACATTGTGCTGTGCTAACAAAAAGTATTTTTTTGAATATGTTGGGGTATTTTGGTGGCTGTACTAATAAATTAAAAGTGTAATTTTTTCTTCTTGATAGTAGTTTCGTTGGAAGTTTCCACTTTTAATCTTCTTATTGTTGGCCTCTTTCTTCCTGGAATTTCATGTCATAAGTCATAAGTCATAAGTCATAAGTCATAAGTCATAAGTCATAAGTCATAAGTCATAAGTTTTGTTAGGCTGACATCCCTGTGGACTTGCTCTATAACATTTGTCCATAAATAACCTCTTGATCTTGTATGGATTCCAAGAGTAACAGTTGATGTAACATTTCTTATTACGTCACCAAATATGTTCTATGAATCTTAGAGCTCTTCTTTGGATGATATGGCTTCGAGGGTAAAGCCAACTATATAGTTTGTTTTTCTTTCCTTCCAATTAGGTTGAGTTTTTCTCAGGGGCTCACCGTTGTAAACGTTTGGAACAGCTCTCTTAAGTTCTCTTTCCCTTTGACCAAAGGAAATCTTTGGTTCTCCAATGCAGAGGGCAGGAGAGCCCTTGCAATGTAGTCTGTAAATTATATTATTTCTTTTTTCAGGTGTAACTGGATTCTTTGGCTTTGAGAGTATTATCCTCAGAGTGGATGTTGTGAAAAATGAACACTTCATATTATGTTGTCGGCGAGTCTGTCCTAGCTGTTCACTGATACCGTTGACATAGGGAAGACATATTTGGTTTACAGGTTCTTTTTCTTCTTCATGATTCCGTCTGAGGATTTTTCTTAATGCTTTCTGGACATGCCTAGTATGGTATCTGTTAGATAAGACAGCCATTTGAATTTGTTTTTTTCCTTTCTTAGGTCTTATTAGTTAGAAATTATGCTTTTGCCCTTTCAAACAGAGTGATGATATCACTATGACGAGCTAAAATGTGATAATGTGATGCATTATTAAGGTACCTGTCTGTGTCAGTTGGTTTCCAGATGGTAATAGAAATGATGCAGTCTGCTTGTCTCTTCAGTAAGACATCAAAAAAGAAGACTTGTTTTTCTTCTCCTTTTCCCCTGGTGAACATGATGTTTTACTGCAGACTCTGCTTGTGTTCAAAGAAATATTTGAGATGATCTTCTTTACTAATTGCGAAAACATCATCAACGTATCTTTTTCAGACAGTTAGACCTTGGTCTGCAGTTGGTAATACTGTGGCTTCAAATCCTTCCATGAATATTTTAGCAATCACAGGAGATGTTGGAGCTCCCATGGGTGCACCGCTGTTCTGTGTGTATATATCATTGTTGAATAGAAAGCATATGTTGGTAAGAAGTTCTTGTTGTAAATTCAAGATGTCTGGAGGCTTTAGAGAAGTTCTTGATGGCAATAAATCATCATGTTCAAGTAGGTCCTTGATAATTCTCTGGGTTACTTTAAAGGAGATACTTTTGTATTAAAAGGTGTCGTCAAATGTGATCATGACTTCAACTGCCTTGCTTCTTTGCTGTGCGATGAAGGCCTCCAAATCAGTGCTGGTGTTGCAGTGATGTGGCTTTTTCTTTGTGCATGTACATAGGAGGTCTGCTATGTAGTGTGAGAGTGAATGAAGTGGACTATCAGGGTAAGCTACGATTAGACACATGGGTACATTGGGCTTGCGTATCTTTGGTTATCCATATAACCTTGGTAAAGGTGAGTCTTTGGGTTTCAATCTGTGATATAGGCAATTATCCAAAAGATGGTTTCTCTGTAGTGCAATCAGCGCTTTGCTTACTTTAGTCTTGACTGCGTTCAGTTAATTATGCTTAACCGTGGTATATAGTCCATTGTTAAAGTGTTCACGGCATTTTTTATGTAATAGGCTTTGTTAAGGATGGCATTTGCACAGACTTTGTCAGTGGAAAGGATGGAGATTGAAACATCGAGTGTTATGCTCTTGAGGGAAAAATTTTCTTTTTGGTGAGGTTTTCGATGCGTAATTTGGAAGATTGAAAAGTAAGACTTGTTTTCCCTCGGATCGTGTCTGTTTTTTTTATTTTGTGAAGATCTTTTACTGCTGTTTTAACTTTCTATATATCATCTTTTGTAGGGATGATCTTAGAAGCTACAGAGAAGTTCAAAGCTTTCACTGGCAGGAATTTCTCTGTTGATAACAGTGACCAACTAGACATACTAATAATCCAGTGAGACTTGTCTGTGTGATAGATTGTAGATAGAGGTAGATTGTTAGGAGGAACATCAGGAAAAGTAAAATCTGGAAAAAAAATCTTTGAGGCAGAGTAAGAAGATAGAACTGGGCATCCAAACCTAGAAAAGAGCCAGAATGACCTTTAAAGCATAACGCAGCAAAGTACAACGATGAATCCAGAGCACCAAAGTAAGAAGCAAGGATGTCTGTAGTCACAGCAAAAACAATGGGAAATTAGTTACTTTATCAATATATGGATTACACCGAAGGGCAGAAAGAAGCAGTGGAAATGAAAGATTAGGACACAATATCACAAAGTATATCTATCAAGCAAGACTAATAGAAAATTAGGATAATACACAGAAGTAGAAGAGAATTAATACATGATACGGAAATGGCAATGATATCTTCAGAATCTAATAAATGAGAAGAACCTCAGAACAAAATGAGGGGTAATCAAACAGATTTGAAGAAGAAAGTAAAAATGAAATCACTGTATTACCTTCACAATTTCCTTGGTCTCCATGTATATTGTAATCAGTTGATCAAACATTGGAATGGAATGCATCTTTTTACGTCAGGCAAGAGCTGTGGAAAATTAGAATGAGAGGCCAAACGTTAGGGATCTGAGAAATGAACTGTGCACTTAGATGAAAGGTATAGATGAATGCAAAGAGTGATTTGAAATATAACGGGCGCCGATATCTCATTACAAGCACCACAATTCAATAAGTCAATAAGATGGAAGTGAAGTAGTTGAATAGATTCATACTGGTGACAATAAAAGTGAGGTGAAATAGAAGATATGTCGTAAAACTACCAATCAACAACAATTAGAAAGTTTAGCTGGCATCACCTCAGTCACAATTATAGCCTTCCTAAAAAGTTAAAAATAACATTCTACTGTATTTGCATATTGATTTTAAATGAACCACTTAAGAAGGGGAAAAGTAGCTTGTTTGTGACGAAAATAATTTTCGTAACAGTTACTTTGAAAATGTTATTTTGATATGTCTACTATCGATTTTCCTTACCTTACTTTAACCCTTGTTTTGAATCCTTTAACCTCGAAAAGAAAATAATCAAACCTAATTAAAGGAAAGAAGGAATTACTCCTGTTTGCCTAGTAACTAAAAAGTGCACATTTTCTATTTTCTTCCCTTGTAGGATTTCAATTTAGTTGTTTAGACAATATTGTATATACACATTGATTAACAAGTGAAATTTTCAAAGGACCTTTATGAAAGCCTTTGACCATTTGCTGCGGAGAATGGTATAGAAGCTATATTACTTTTGAAAAACTAAATCTATTTCAAAGAAATACTTAGTGTAAAAACTGCAAAATTTGAGACAACTCTTTTAATTGATAAATTCTTTTCCAATCCATCCTAATCTCTCACCTTCTTATCCTTAGACCTTAGATCCCCCGGTCCTTGCGGAATGTCGGCCAACAAGACAGTCCCAGCAGACCCGATCCTTGGCCAGAGCTTGACCATTTTGGGCACATAAATCTAAGACTAGCAAGTCATCTAAGAATGTTGCATGCCATGTCCTTAGAGGCTTTCCTTTACACATTTTAATTTTTTTTTATTTTCCAAGTTTTCGATAACCAGTAGTCAAAGGAGTTCGATAGTTCGTACAGGCAGGGCAAGGATAGAATAAAAATCGCGTTACAGCTGTTCATAAGTACAGCTAAAGGTTTGTAAGTAAAGTATTTTTCGGTTTAAACACAAGCCAAAAGCCAGAGAAGGATTAAACATATAAAATGTGTTGATAATTACAAAACAAATAATATTAATTTAAGGCTTCGTTATTATGCTGAAGATGAATTGAGATAAATTTGTTTTCATTTCTGCACTTTAAAGCCAATTTTCATGTATTTTTTATAAATTATTTCTGGCGGCTTTTACAGTGAAAGATTTTCCTGCTAGACAAAATACCTGACGCTGTATTACTTTTGAGTGAACTGCAGATCCATTCATCGCATTAACAATTATTGATTAGTTCAACCATTTATCCTTAAATTTGTGATTCTATTCATTTTATTCCCGCATGTAGTGGAGACCTCTGTGGTATTTTATGGCTGTTATAAAATGATCATTGCGGTTTTTTTGGCGTTAGTTTTTGGCGGGAAAGTCTAGGCGTGCGAAGTGTTTTGAAAGGCTCTGTCTCAAGTATTAAAGTTTAATATTTAAGTAATTTAAGTTACGTTTTTAAGATGAATGTTCAAGTTAGTTATGTTATTTATACAATTGGAGTTTCCTGAAGGAAAAGGTTTTACATTCTAAGTTGTTTTTTAACAGAAAGAGAATCAACGCCAATATGGCAGCTAATTTGAAGTCTGGATTATCACTGAGTCGTATATATTGCATTTATTATTATTATCTACAAATGTGATCAGAAACATCATAATGTATTCCCAGAAGTATATTCATCACCACCAATTCCAGCTTCAACACTGACTAACTGTAGTTCATCCCATATTTTCACCAAAAGTGGCGTTACAGATTGCTTTTCTAATTGCAGTTGCAACCAGGTATTGGGGTTTTTTAATACCTTCCCTCCGCTTTTTTATTGTGGAGTCTTGCTGTATTTCATGTTTTCCATCCAGCTGTATCTCACTCTGACATTGTTTCAGTTTAATATTTTTCTTTTTTTTTCTTTTTGTAGAGTTGGGCCTTTTATGGAATCGATAACTTTGTTGAAGCAGTGGAGAATGTCCTGGCCGGGTGCCCTTCTTGACTCCAATCAATGGCTTTTTCTATTAAAAAGTCCCAAATCATTTTGCCGTCTTTGAAGTAGAACCCAAAAACTATTAATTATATCACAACACCACTAACCAGTAAGCCAATAAGAATTTTAGCAAATATTTGTATAGGTAATGAATGAACGTACGATCAGCACTTGTTTTGCTACATTTGCTAAAGAGTGGGTTGAAACAAATTATGTTTGTTCTTTTCTTTCTTTTGTGTCTTTTGCGGGTTTTTGAAAAAATCCCACAGCTATTTATTGGTGTAGCCCTCAAGGGTCTTTCCACCCCCCCTCCCAAAAAAAATTGGGTATATTGCAATCAATTGTTGATATTAACTTCGTTATAGTCAAATAAAGGTGGTTTAGCAGAATGTTGAAGTATATTGGTCGATGATTAATCCTCTACTCTGTTGGAATGTTCTGTTTGTTAGGTTTCGTTTGATGTTCAGAAAGTTTTGGAAAATCTTAAAGAATATTTGTTGGATTCTCTAATTATCTTATCTGCTTTCCTGCGAAAAATTGCTCTTGAACCTTCTTTTCGTAACCTATATTATATTTAACTTTATAAAAGAATTCATTGTGTTTTTACAGTTGAGGCTAAAAATATACTTACCAAACAGAGAAATCACGGAGTTATACTCTTTTATTCTGTTCTATATCTCTCTGCTTAACACCGTATGTTTACAATGTCCAAGTCTTTGTGAAAATGATATGGATGGAGAGGATTTTGAATTTATTTGGATTTATTTGCAATATGGTCCATTTAAAGGAGTTGCTTCAGTGAGTTGGTACCCTTCATAGCCATAGACTCTGATCCCAATCCAATTCGAACTTTACACATACTTCTCAGTTTCCACTAAAACCGCAAGTCCTTAAACTTCACGTATTGAAAAATTCTTTTATTTTAATCAACTTGAAATTCTTACATGTTCATTTTTGAACGGTGATTAACATTTCTTTGAAGAATAGCTGTCTTTTTGGCTCTCTGTTTTTCTTTTACAGTCATGAACAAAAGTTTAAGACCAAACACTGAAAATAGCCGAAATTTGGGTATTGCATCAGATTCCATCAGTCCGTAGTCCTGATTGCATCATATCAACTGTTTTAATTTTAGTTCTTCCTTTGAATGGTTTCTTAGCTGCAATCAACAACTCGTTCGGATTTTTGTCGATTTTTTGAAATTTGGAGAACAGCTGGAATAGGGCGAAAAATGTCCCTGACGGCTGTTCAGATGGCCCAACTCGTAGCCCTACGCAGTCAAAAGTTGACAGAACGCAGCATTGCGAAGAAATCGAGTGTCAGCATGTCAGCCGTAGATCAGGCGACTGTCAAGTATGAAGAATTAGGAATGTACGAGGATCGGAAGAGAAATAGAAGACCTAGAAGCACCACCAAGCACGATGATATCTTGATGAAAAGGATGCTCGTCAGGTCTCCAATAAGTTCCATGAAGAAAATCAGGGCAGAAGTGCTGCAGAGTGGATGCAGAGTGAGTCATATGACAGTTTCTCGTCGTTTATCGAAAGAATTTTAGTTGAATTCCTACGAACTGGCAAAAAAACCCCATGGGTTACAACTACGATGGAAGTCAAGCGTCTGGCATTTGCATTGAAACATCTCCACTGGACGACCACACAGTGGGGCAGGGTATTATTCTCAGACGAGTTTGCCCTTCAACAGTTTTCAGTGCGCAAGCGCCACGTCAGGAGACCAGCTGGCGAGCGATGATAAATATACGATATCGACGATGAAACATCCCCAAGGTAGATGATTTGGAGGGCAATGTCCAAGAACGGGGGGTCGGTGGTCTCTACGTTTTGACCTCAGAAACCACTATGAATGGGGCCAATGGATGTCGAGTTGTTGTGAGACAAGCTCACATTTGACACGGAAGTCCATAACTGCAATATTTTCTTGAAGGTTGGAGCATCATGCCACCGTTCCACAGTTGCAACCAAGTTTCTGACTGCGAACAAAGTCAAAGTGCTGGAGTGCCGGGAAAGAGCCTTGACCTCAAACCAATTGAAAATTTTTGGACGGTATTGAAGGATAAAGTGTCGGAACAACAACCTTCAAGTGATCCAGAGTTGGCTGGAGTGATAAAAGAAGTCTGGGTTACAGAAATCTTGAAGGAGTATTGCCAACGTTTAATAGACAGTGTGCCAAGGCGCATGGAGGCTGTAATCAGAAAAAAGGGAAGGCATACAAAATATTGAATATTGGACAACTGAATGATCATGGATAATAAAATTGCATTTAGTGACATATTTTCCGTGCTATATGAAGATTTTATGGGAAATAAAAGTAATTTTCTTGTTTAAATGCAATGATACTGTCATGTTTTGGTGAAATTTTGAGCTTGATCTTAAACTTTTGTTCATGACTGTATAGTCAAGCGAGCCGTTTTCTCCTACTCGAGACCAACTTGCTACCCTCAAGGTGGTGTAGCGGTGGCGATGGAGTCGTGCTGAGGATATGTCGCTCAGTTACATTCGAGGCCAACTCGATCAGCTTCACCAGTTAAAGACTAAACTCAGGTGAAGCTTAGCAAGCAATGGCTAATCTCTGGTCTCAATCAAAAGATGAAAATGGGAAAAGAAACTTGCTGTTTTGGATTCAAGGTTGATCTAGTAACGATGCTGCTGGATACAAGTATAGATGTGACTAGACTTTTTCGACTTAATTACAGAGCATGAGCAAATCCCAACGGCGTGGAAATAGAGTGATACAGTACCCATTTACAAACAAAAAGGAATGCCCTGACTATGGCAATTACAGGGGTATAAAACCACTGGAATGTTTACTCAAAGTACTGGAGACAATCACAGACCATAGGATAAGACATCTGATTAGTATCAGTGTGATAAAGTTCGGATTTAGCAACTTAATGGCAATACAGACTCGGGGTTTTTTTTATTCAGCAGTTATAGGCAAAATGCCGTGAGAAAAGAAAGATCCACATTCTACTTTCTTTGACCCACAAAAAGGACATGATAGAGTACCCAGAGACCTGGTCTATTGATGTCTCAGTAAAAAGGGTTTTCCAGAGGCAATGGACATGCTTAAAATGGTTACGTACAATAATGTGAATATCAGAGTGAGAAAAGGTGTATGACGTACTGATGTCTTTATACTTGAAGGTTCAGCGCTATGCCCCTTTATGTTTGTTGTAACCTTGGATACAGTTAGTACAAGTTTCAAACTCCTGTTCAAATTCCTGAGAACTTCTGTTTGCAGGTGATCATATGGTATTGGTGCATACAGAGTTGGAGCTACTGTATAAATGGATTGCATGCCAAAATGATATGGTAATTCAAGGACTGAAAGTGAATACAGGCAAAAGGAACGTGATGACTTCTTCTCCAAGAAGTGCCGACATGAATATCACAGGCCACGGTTAGAGAAATCTGAAGTTAGCCATGACGTTCTTATACCTTGGAGTAACCTCGATTGAATCTGAAGATAGTGAAGAAGCAACTCGGAAAAGGACTAGTGCAGCATGATTGAAATGGAAAGTACTTTGTGGTTAATTTACGACAAGCGCATGCCAAACACATTGCAAGTAAAAATGTCATGAGCTCTCGGAGAAAAGGAGGGAATGCTCGAGACAACAGAAATAAAACTGCTAAGTAGGATAAAGCAAGTGACAAGAATGGACAGGTTAAGTAACGATGAGATCCGAAAAAAATCGACTTGTTCAACATAGTGAACCAGTTGCACGAATCATGCCTGCGGTAGTATGGCCACTTGCTTTGGATGGACATTGGAAAGGTAGTAAAGAAGGTGCCGGACCAGAAGGATGACCACTGAAACGGTGGATGGAAAACGTCCACAGTGGTACGGGGCTTGCAATATTAAGAGACCAGGACAAAGAAGATCGTGGACTATGGAGGACGCAGATAAGGATGCTCTGACGATGATGACAGTGAATGAGGATTATAGTAAGCCGTTTAAACAATTTGTATAGTTCTATTACTTGATGCATTTTAAAAGCTTAAATATTAAAACCGCTCATGCTTCCTGTAAGTTTCTTTGAATGCCAACAAACCTATCATAATAGTAAAGGAACACAAATAAAGAGAACACCTGTCTGACCTCAAATTTACTGCTGTTTATTAACTTGCTATTTTGTTTCTTAAATCGATTTAGAAGGAGAGAATTTTGTACGAGCTTCTGAATTTGGCTAAATTATTGCAAAACCAAAACTTGTGAATTTTAATTCATTGAGAATAAAATGAAGAATTGCATAGGAAGAGTTTTTCCATTGATCACAAATATACATATATATATATATACAGATATATGTATATATATACATATATTTATACATAAATTTATATTGATATCCCATAAATGTCATGCAGTGTTATTGTGGTAAGATCATACAATACAAGGTCATTCTGATAACACAAACTATTTCATTAGTAATATGCAAGTTAATTGTGAAACAGGCATATATCAAAGAGGGTTTAAAAAGACGTTTTCCCTTTGATTTGTAGTTTAACAATCCTGTAGTAAACCTTAAACACGTTGAATTTTAAAAGTTTAATCTCTATCTAGATATGCTATCGGATCAAAAGTAAATCTACTGGCATAAAGTCAGTATAGAGTTAACTTTTATGTTTAATATTCTCTCGATAAACAAAAACTGGGAATTAAATGTAACTGGATTTGATGTGTTTTCTGACATCAGTTGGCTTTTTTAGTGAATGTATTGATAAAGACGTTTTAAAGATTGCATCCCGCTTTATTAGTGATTCACCGCAACATACTCACTATACAGAAACAGCTGCAAACATTCTCAACTGATTACAATTTCCACAATCTTCAATATAAGTTTTGTCTGAGTTTTGAAAAATATATTAGCCCCGATTTAGTGTGTGTTCAAATTTATTTAAAGCCCAATTGTATTGAAATTTACCGAGCACCTGCTTAATGAAACTTTTCATTTAGTACCAAAATTTTAGTATTGATGTATAGTACCAATAAAGGTTTGAGAATGACTAGTTGCGGCTAAAGTGTAATCTTCTGAAACAACTCTTATTATTATCGCCTTACTAAAGGAAAAGGGTTGAAACAAAAAGCTGTATAATTACATGTATGGAACCATACAAAGCTTTCATCGTTATTTATTATTTGTGCGAGAGTGTACAAATCTTATAGTGGCAGAGGTTCAATACTTTGCTTTTTTAATTTTACAAGATAGAGTATGGTATACATATATCCTATTTAGGGAGTATGGTATACTTAAGAAGCCCTTGCCTAATGGTTAGTACAGTTTCAGCATAACCAAGAGTTTCCGGGTTCGATTTCCCGAGCAGGCGAAAGGAATTTGGGACTTTACAGGAGTCATTGGTTGGTGCCAGGAAGGGCATCTGGCCAAGAAATTCCTCATTGCAAAAACAAAAGTCCCATTTCCAGGGCACGGTCTGAGCCCCAGTTACTGGGGAAAAGTTGTGAGAAAGGGGTGGTTTTCTTGACCCCTTAATATGTGCGCTGGTTCAAGCGAAGGAAACTCCGAAAAACGACGTCTCTTTTTGTTAGAGGACTGTATAATACTTTATGATAATGTTCGTATCAACAACAAATTACCGTAACTACCAATATAAACAACTGTATCCTCAATAATGAATACATATGCCTATAACAAACTCCAATAATCGTGTTTTGCAACACTAAGACAATCTCAACCTGCAACGACAATCTTAAACTACGACGACGATCTTATTACAACGAAGATCACTCCAAACGACGATCTTGAAGAACAAAATCACAAGTACATATGTGAATGTCCAACTACATGAATCACATCTAAAATATGATCGGCTTCATTGATTTCTACATTTCACACGCCTACATGCAAATTACCGATGTCACACACGTAATACTGCTCGTGACATCGAACCTAACCCGAGTGACTCACTTAGTTCTTGCCGAGAACGATCGTCTACTTGCGTCAATACCACAGAGAAATTATCGGTAATCACGAATCCTAGATACAATATTTATAAACCAAAACAAAACAAAATAACTAGTAACAAGGGCAGTTTCCTGACAAAAGTGATGTTAAAACAAAAAACCAAGGAAAAAACAAACAAAGGTTATGGTAAACATATTTTTATTGCATTACTTGGTTACAAAAATATCCCTTATTCCACTGCCTTCAGCCAATAATAACGTTTGAAGGCCAAACTAACTGGGAAAAAGTTGAAATCAAAATTAACATCTTTTTCTTTCAAAATCAAAGTATCACCTGTCAACAACAAGAATCCATTTAAGAATAGCGTAAGAAGAATGCTGTAAATGGGCTCTAAATATCATTAAAATTATGGGAATTAGAAGTTTCAGGTCATCTTTTTCATTTTCTTCCCTTTGCTGTTCACTTTTTTTTCTTGAGGTAAACATTTTCTTCTATTGAAATGATAAGGAAATTATTAATTAATAAATTAAAATGCTACTTTTGTCTTTTCTGCTTGACCTATTTCTTCGTGTTTGTTTCTAGAGTTCACTTCCTTTGCAGGCATTTTCCCCGGCTTGTATTAAGGCTGTCTATTCAATGCAAATTCGTTTACATTTTAATTGATCACATACAATCGGTTTTTCTTGACTTCAGTTTCTTGTAACGAAGATCTATATCATCAAATAAAATAGGAATTCATCACTTGACAAAATTTTGAAAGTTTAATAATGTAAAGGGAAGTTGAATACTAGGCGGAATATAGAAAAGGCAATAGCAAAATGCATTTGCTGCCAATAAAAAAACTTAGAACGCATTGAGAACTTTGGTTGACAAAATTGTCTGTTTATCTGTGTATTAAGAACACTAATGTCACAGCAGTTCAAAGAGAGATAAAACTCACAACAGTAAGAAAATGAGTTAACTTAGGCAAAATCTAGAAAAACAAAGTTATACAGAAATATTATCTTGTCCAATTTGAATACATGATGGGATTTCTCAAAGCTTGTCTCTTAGACCATTGCTAGCCTTGGCATTGAGAATCGTTTCTGTACACAAAGGGTATAACTGAAAATTTCGTTCCAAGTGTAACTAATGGCAGATCTTAAGTTGAATACTATTAATACGATTCGTATCGATGGTAGGAATCCTTCTTTAATTGCGGAAACAGTAGCACACTAGCAACACTAGCAACACGAGCACAGGAATATGCCATTTTCTGCAACAGCCAATGCATCTATCCCTCTGATTTTCTATTTTCCTTGTTCAAGAAAAACAACAATTTTCAGGTATCTTTTGTTCCCTATTTTAGCTTTAGTATCTTTCCCAACTGTCAACAGTTTTTGCAATGGTATTGTTAACAGAATATTGAATGCATCCAATTCATTACCAAAGCTTTCACGTCCTCTACCATACATCTAAATAAAACAAAATTAAAAGGTTTGGTACTAATCATCATAAAGATGATGCTATCTGATATAGCATAGTACCCCATTAATGCTTTGCCACTTGCAAAAATAACTAAAAAGGCTACACCATATTTACATGCTGACTTTGACTTAGAGAAGAGTTTAATAAAACACTCATTCTTTTTTATTGTCTTCTTCCTTGTCCAGTTATGTCTCAAAGTAGGAGCTCTGTGCCTTCCTCCTTTAATAAATTCCATTTTCTATGCTGTCCATCCTCTTCATTTCTGTTCTTTCTCTTGAACAAAAAGTGAAATAATCCGCTTTTAATAATCTCGATTGCGTACAACACCTTGAGCTTATTTGTGAGATATTGCTATTCAACACATTTTTTCCCTCTCTTTCTCTCTCATTATTGAGCTTTCCTTTTTCAAAATATATATTTTTAAGATCCATGTGGGAAAACAAATTTTGACGATTGAACCGTAGTAGCTTAGAAATGCCCTAGGATCCCCTGCTAATGTAACACGTTTATGCTCAACGGTAGAGCCTTCAGTAGCAAAAGGCGTCCTATCCAGATGTTGATTTTGAGACCTTGTTAAAGACACAAATTTATTTAGAAGAATTGAAGAACAACGAAGACATAGAATTCTCACTTCTCTTCTGCAACACAGTGTCTAGCATTTTCTTTAGGTCTCGAAATAATCTATATCCATTATTTTGCTTCCATTTATTTTACAATTTACTCTCAAGTAAGATACAAAGTATCATCACTTGGTTAAGAGAAATTCCAGGCCTGTAGAGGAAAAGACTTCACTTATTTTACAATTCTGAATTTCATATCCAGAATCAAGCCGATCTTTTCTCCTCATATGTATATTTCTTTCTACTTCTAATCCTGCCTAAAAGTTATATTGGGCTAACAAATAGACCATGCCTTTTCCATTTTCCTTTATGTTCAATATTTTAAATCGTTGCTTGTAGTTCCACCGTGTTTCTTTCGACAATAATCTTCCAGGACAACTTCCGTCTTCCACTACTGCCACCTAAACGATCTTTTCATTTCTGTATTGTCTTCTATTCTTATATTTTGACAAAAATAATACTTCCTGCTTTAATCTCTAGAATGTTAGTTATTGTAGCAAAGCCACTGATGTCTCTTTCCCGTTCTGAGTTGCACCAAAGACTTGTTTAGATCTCATCGAGGAGTCCTCATTGTAACTCTTATTAGAACTATCCAATTTTCCTTTTTAACAAAACAGTTCCCCTGATCCTTAGAGGGCAACAAGAATTATTATGCACTTGAATTCTTTAGACTCAGCAGGATAGGGGTTAATTTTTCATAGACGACTCAATTCATCTACAGTGCATTAATTTTGTTTATCACACGTAAAATCACTATCACTGTGACGAAAAGCTTTTTCACTGGCAACTGAAAAGATTAGGGAGTTTGACATTGCGGTTTCTGGTCTTTCTGGTTTAGGAAATTTACATTCTTTCTAAGTATAAAGGTTTAGAATGCTCACTCTAAAATAAACACCAAAGATAGAGTAGAACAAGAGGGTTGCTAAGGTCAGGTTTATTTCTCTTGCATTCTCATTTTCAGATACGATTTAAATGACTTCCATATGAATAGAAAACATTTCAGAGGAAGCCCAAATCTATGACGTAATCCAAAACTGGTATTAGCAGGCATGGTCAAGAAATGGATGTGGTCAAGATAGGCAAAAACAAATACATGAACAAAATTAAAACATCTCCAAAGATAAAGCAAAGTTCAAGTGTCTCAGCTTAATCGGAAACGATGACTTCAGTGGTAAGAAATGGCAGCAAAATTCAAAACCCTTTTTTAAAGTAAGAAAGTAAAACAAACCATCATTATACGTTGACGAATATGTTAAACCACCTGGATCCTCGAGCCTTAGAATGTAGAACCGGTCTATATGTTTTAAGGACAGTGATCCTGTCAGGTTTACTTTTTCAATGACTGACCCTTTTCAACACCAACTGATACAATAGCCTGCGGTTTTTCTGTAACCAGTACTAGAAAATGACCCAGTTTCTGTCTTTATTATTTTTTACATTTAAGATGAAAATTCTTAATTGCTCAGTAGATTCAACACATACTGTGCTGTGTTCATTTTATACCGAAAGAAATACAAACATATTGAAGAATATATTTAAATGGGATAAATGAAGCTGGTGAATAGATCAGTTGATTATAGCTTAATTTTATTAAGCAACAAATGGTCGGTGTAGCTGTGGGCTTGCCACAGAATCCAGATTCAGCAAATATTCCTGCATGTTATTGTGAAAAGCAGTGATTAGGGTCTACACATAGTATACTAATTTCAAATTACTACATTTAAAAGTCAACAAGACAGTACTAAGTTCATTGTTAACTTAACAATATTTGTCTATCATTTAAATTTACCACAAAAAGAGAGCAAGATTGATATTTACCGCTTTGGGATATTTTAGTGGAAAATACTGTCCTTTTATTCAAAACCACTAATGTATTTGAAAGGGAAGCATTTACTAAAAGATATGTCTAGTGGAAATCATTTAGCTCCTTGCAGCATAAAACTGGACATATAAAGAGTTTTAATTCATCGTGTTGTCGTTATTTGCTCTTCTGATAAAATACCAAGAAATATAATTAAAATTATAGAAAATGTATTGAGTAGTGATTACCATAAGAGTGAATTTAAAGAATTCATCGGTAAAACCTATTAGTTTCCAAAGCTTATAAAGTAGAGTCCCTTCAAGTTATCCATATGACTCAAATCACGCTCTCTCTCCAAGGTAGCGAGCTGAAGCACTCCGCATTGGAGAAAGAGGCCCAAGCAATAGTTGTATCTATCAGACACTGGAGAGACTTCCTTACTGGTTCTCACTTCACTCTGAAAATTGACCAAATATCGGTTTATTACATATTCAATCAACGTCATCAAGGGAAGGTTAAGAACGATAAAATCATGCGATGGAGGATTGAACTGAGTTGTTATAGCTTTGACATAGTATATCGACCTGGCAGAGATAACGTTGCACCTGATACCTTCTCACGTGCCACATGTGCTTCAGGCGCCAATGATTCCCTCTATAAGCTACACGACTCACTCTGTCACCCTGGCATTACACAACTCTGGCATTTCATCTGAGAAAAGAATCTTCCTTACTCACTAAAAGATGTTACGAGAACTCTTAACTCGTGCCCAGTCTACCGTGAATGTAAACCAGTATTCCACAAACCCGACACAGCTTATCTCATAAATGCTGCTCAGCCATTTGAACGAATTAACATTGACTTCAAAGGACCACTTCCTACCAACAACAAGAACAAATACTTCTTGAATGTTGTTGATGAGTATTCACGATTTCCGTTCATTTTCCCATGTCCAGATGTGTCCACTCCAACAGTTATTAAGTGTCTTACTTCGTTGTTTTCTCTATTTGGTATGCCTTCATATGTGCATTCTGACCGAGGGGCTTCGTTTATAAACCAAGAGGAAAGGGAATTCCTCACCAGCAAATGTGTGGCTACAACTTGTACTACCAGTTACAACCCAACATGTAATGGTCAAGTCAAGAGGTACAATGGGACTGTATGGAAGGCTTTAACAGTGTCTCTCAAATCAAAGAATCAAGACTGAACAGTGGCAATTGGTCTTGCCAGATGTGTTGCATTTCATTCGTTCACAACTATGCACCGCAACCAATGAGACTCCTCATGAGAGTTTCATGAACATTGCTCGCCGTTCGTCCACTGGTAGTTCAATTCCTTCGTGGCTAGGAGAATCTGTCCCAGTTTATGTTAAGCGTAATGTACCAAACAGCAAGTTTGATCCTCTGGTTGAGAAGGCTGATGTTGTTCAAGCCAATACTCACTATGCTCACATCCGTTATCCTGACGGGAGGGAAACCACAGTTTCAACTAAACATCTTGGTTCTTATGGTGAAGTTGAACATCAAGAATCATCCGACTCAACTCCGCTTCCTGAACCCTATGATTTCTGGTAAACTTCCTCCAGACAAAGTGAACTATGTCGATACTTCTACTCCTGGTTCAAGTGAAGAATCAAAGCCCTTGGTATTGAGACGATGACAAAGAGAGCGTCGTCCTGTAGATAGACTCAATTTATAGGAAGGGGTGGATGTAGTGACAATCAAATTAAAAACATCTAGATTCGTTATTATTCTATGTTTGGAATGCCTGTGATGAGCCCACAAACACTTATGTCAGCGGACTCTTATATCAAGCCGTCATATTTTGTTGAATTGTAATTAACGTGTAGTTTTGTCTGATTAAAGCCTTATTAACGAGGTAAATGTGTCATTTTCTTCTCAACACATAGTAGTTACAAAAAATATTGCCTTAATTTAGTTTAGTCAATACGACAGTGTTAGTTCATTTTCCAAACTTTAAGTGTAATTCCACTATTGAACAGCATTTGTTGTTGAACTTTAAATGTGGTGAAAATTTTGAGAGTTAAATTTCAGAATAATTGACAGATCATGCTTGTTTTTAATCTAGGAGAATTAAACCCAAGTGATATTCAGCTTTCATTGCCTGCAGTTTGACTACAAAATGAATTTGTATAATATCTTATTTATTAATTTTTTCATTTATTAATTTCTTTTAGGTAACCAATGAAAAAGTGGTTGGCTGCAACGATCTTCTTTTATTTCTCGTTGATTAATAACTGACCGATATAACAGACTATGTTTTACTTTAATTGTCCAATCAGCATCCCTTTCGCACGTTTGATCAAGAAATAATGAGTCTCGTCGGTGATGTCTGATTCATCCCCCAGCCGATGTCCAATTTCTTTTTGTGAACAACGGTGGCCTTTATCTTAGTCTTAACTTGGCTGTAAAGGCTTTGCGTAAGTTGTACAAGCATTTCAGAGGCTTCTCTCTTTGGCATACACTGGTGCAAAATTTATAACGGACCCTATCATTTGTTTGTTCCTTCACCCACAAAAACCATGAACATCTTTTTGTTTTCTTCCAGTTGTTATCATAGTATGACTAGCATTTATTGAGTTTTCTCCTGGCATGATTTAAAGTTCTATCTAATCGAGTGATAATAACTGATGAAACGCTGTTTTCAGCATAATTCCTTAGTTTTTTCAGCATTTTCTAGTACATTAATTGTCCTTCAGTTGACTCAGAGCTTGGTATCCACTTTCTCTTTCTAAAATAATATGCTTGCCCAATGCCCTTGTGAGATTTCCTCTTTCTTTTCCTTCGAGACCTATTTGATGATCTCAGCTAACCAGATAGTTTCTATCACGCTAGAGTTTTGATAATTTTGGTATGTAACATCATATTGTTTTCAGATCTTTACAGACTTTATTTTCTTTAGTGGCTTTTGCATCTTCTTCACTAAAGTCTTTTCAGGCATTCATAAGGTTTCACCTCACTCCGTTCTTTACTCTCTTTTTCTGTATTCAACAGCTACTAAAGGTACTATTTATCATTGTATGCGCCATCGCTGACTAATTACTGTCACAATCCGTTTTTACAACAGCAACATCACCTTTATCCTTTCAGGTTCTTTCTTGTGCTTTAGTTGTTCGGAAAATAACTTTTACCTTTTTTATTTTACATTTCATGGAAATGCATTCAGGTTTCTTCCTTTGTCTTTGTCCTAATTGACTTTTTCTTACACTGTATGTAATACTGTAAGAATATAAAGCTTTTTCTAATACCACTGTTATATATCTCCTAAGTACCACTTCTTTGTTCCTAACAGCTTCTTATAATTCATGTGACTGCCCTCTCCAATCAAAGAAATATTCAAGGTCGTCTGTATGACAGATGAATTGCCTGAATAATTTTTGAGAGCAAACAACTTCACCACCATTGATTCTGTGGCACTGTCCATCAAATAGCTGTTTGATCAGCCTGACTACAAACTTTATATTCGCCTCAAGAAGATGCTCGTTAAAGCCTCTTCTGGGAAAGACCTCAAGCAACATATGAGTTATGTTAAAGAATTTCCAGCCTTTGATGAACTTCCCAGGTGATGCAGCTTGGAATTCTGAAAAATATTTTTAAAGTGCCTACTACCACGTTAAAATGTTTAGTCAACCACCTCAAAAAAGCTGAGTCGAAGATACAAGTCATTGTTGGAACAGGTTTACAAATAAGCACAAAATTATTTGTTATGCCTTCGACCAGTTCTAAAAGCAAGTGCTCCTAAGGTCAATGAGAAGAATCAAAGCTTAATTTGAGAAACACTTTAATACAAAATTAATTGAATCATTTAATGTGCTTAAGAGTCCATGTTGACGAAGTCGATGATATTGATCCTAAATATGTTTTAAATGAATTCATTAATTATTTGAAGAGAAGAGCAACAGAATTTGCTCGGATGCAAAAAATTACATATTTTCATTGTACTGCTACTTTTGATGCAAGATTTGACTGAAAAAATATTTGTTTTGAGTTATGTTTTAAGATTTAGATATACAATTTATTTATGTTGTGGTATTTACAGGAGCAAATAATCTAAAATATTTTAACTGCAAATAGAATTTCCTTCTTTACCTTATATGAGATTTATATTACAAAAGTACATAATAATAATAACAATAATAAGAATAGATTTGCTCTTCTCAACAGACGATCACTTCTGTTTACTTTGCATAATCTCTCCCAATACAGGAAGCACATTATTTTGTCTTCTCAATAGTTGTTATAGGGCACATTCCAGGCTTACAAGTTAGCACAGCCTTGCCTTGTTATGCCTGCTAGCAAAGCTGAAAGCCAAATCTCCCTCAGCTCAATTTACAGAGCTAGCCCATCACCACAGGATCAAATTGGAGTAGAGTCAAGCTGCAAACTGAAGTGAACGTATTGTAAACTTTATAATTTCACCAACTATTAAGGGTTTTTTTGATTATACTAATATCATATCTCATAAACACCAACACTCATAGCTGCACTTTACATATATTTTCCCCAATAATATCATTTCAATCGTCACCTACTACACATACACTTGCACCAAAATCAGTTAGCCAGAACAGCACCATTGTTCTTTGACACAGCTGCTACCAGCAGTATCACAAGGTACTGAGCATTTACTTTATCATTTTGGCGTTCCTTAATTGACTTAATTGGCTGCTATATTGTTGCAAGGGTTGGGCTATTACTAAAAGCCTAGAAGACAGGATTAGAGCAGTGGAAATGTGGTTTCTAAGGAGAATGTCGAGTGTATCATAAACAGACAGGATAACCAATGTGGACGTTCTGCGAAAAGCAGGGGTTAATAGATCTGTTCACGATCGTCTGTAGTAAACATCTATATTTACTACAGACGATCGTGAACAGGCAGATTCGGTTTGTAGGGTATGTAATAAGGAAGGAAAGGCTTGAAATTGTTGTGTTGACTGGCCGTGTAGAAGGAAAAAGATCAAGGGAAAGACAAAGAACTACGTACTGGCATGGTTAGAAAGTGCAACTGGTTGGAGACCTACTGTGCTCACTCAGGGTCTGAAGAACCACCAAGAGAAGGCTGTTATAGCTCTCGCCTGCGCCAGAATTCCGGCACGGCACCAAGATTGATTAATTGATTGATTGATTGGCTTGGGGCTCTTTTCAAGATCCATGATATCTTTTTTTACTGAATATGAGCTAATTTTATGCATACATTTCGTTGTCTTACGTTAGACAACTTTTAAGAAAAAATAATAAGCAAATTAAATTTGAGATACTAGCAAATGCTTGCAAAAAGCCTTATCACAAAATGAGCGAAAACATTTTTGAAATTTCGCAGTCAGATTGTTCTTGTCAAAAGCAGGTCAAAATTGGCGCATGCTTATAAATTTAAAATAATGTTTCCCGAGATATTTACAACTCTGTCATTACTTTTCACTTTCACTCATGAAATAGAAAACCAGGGTAAAATTTTTTTTTCGTTTTCAAGCGTTTTTAAGTGTCCTGTTGTTTGTGTAAAGACTGTTAATTCAAGGTAAATTTTTAAGTTCTTTATTTGTGGTCTGTCTCAACTGACTTGTGCCTTTTTAAAGATCCTTCATATCTTATTATTGACTGAATATTATGCGTAATTTTAGGTATGTCTTTAGTCTTCAGATATTAGAGCATTTCTAAGCAAAATGTGAACAACAAACTTACGTTAACATGCCAACAAATGAGTCTTGAAAAGCCGACATCTCAAAAATGATCAAAATACTTATCAAGTTTTGCACGTGGATTCTCCTTGTCAACAGCTGGACAAAAATGTTTTCTTGCCAACACTTTTCACTTTCACCTATGGAATAAATAACCGGGACAAAATTTGTATTTTTTCGTTTGCAAATTATTCAATTAGTGTCGCATGCTCTATTCTTGCAATGCCTAAATTTAAGTTAAACTTTTGTTTTTTTCTTTATTGTTGAACATACTGTAAGTTGGCACGAATTTTGATTGGTTTGAATTATTCTCTCTCAGATCTCACCCTCTCTCTCTGTGCATATATATATATATTTATATAGATATATATGTGTGTGTGTGTGTTTGTGTATGTCCGGCATAATAATGAAAAATGCTTAATAGAGGGAAATAGGCAAAGCAATAGCCTAAAAATGGTAAATTAGTTAATAATGCTAGGAAAGGCAGTCCAACTGTTATAAAATCTACAACGTTATCATAATCAGGCAGAAACCTGATGTTCCTATCGGGCTTAATATTAATAAATGCCTGATACTGGTAAACATGATAAATTTAGGCAAAATTTACTCAGGTCTGCTAAACTCAGAACATCTTACCAGGGGAGAAAAGTTAGAGGGATAGCCAACTTTAAGGGGAAAATGGTCCCTTTAAGGGAGAGTCCAAGATTGTACTGAAGAAAATGATAACAGAGACTAAAAATCTTCAGAAAATGACATTTCACAAGTCTGTAAATATAAATTAGCAGCTAATCATGAAACATAACATATTATGTTCAAATACAAAACTTTAATATCAATCAAATCATTGAAACAGCCCATGGCATTGATTAACCTCTTAATACAAATTTCTCAAGTCCATGCAGAGTATTGTTTAAGTTCGATACAGAATATACATGAATAGAACATAGAGCTATAGTGTCAACCATAACTGTGTGTGTCAGTGAATAATACTTACTGCTTCAAAACATCAGGGTTTTTTTGTTTAGTACTTTCAATCATCTCTTTTGTCTGGTCTGAATTTAAGACAAAAAAGTCACTGATTCAAGATATTTTCATTTCATTACCGGTATTGATGACAGTGTTCTTTGTAGTTTAATAAAGCATCTAGAATCTGTTTCATTCTACCGTATTTTCTTGAATAGACGCCGCGGCGTCTATTCAAGGGCGGCTTCTATTAAGTTAAATAAAGTGACAAAATTTACACTTTGTTTTCAATTATTCACATGAAACCATTGGAGTGCAAAAAACACATTAAAAAATTAGGCTTCAAAAAGCAATCATCGGCATGAATTTTGGCATGGAATTCCCCTGTTGCTAGTAGTTTTGCTTGAGTTTTGTAGAGCACGATTATTGGAGCTGTTGTTATATGTGTTCATTATTGGAATACAGTTGTTTATATTGATGGTTAATTTGTTGTTGATACGAATCTTGTCGTAAAGTTTATGCAGTCCTCTAACGAAAAGAATCGTCGTTTTTCGGAGTTTTCTTCATTTGAATCAGAGCACATATTAAGGAGTCAAGAAAACAACCCCTTTCTCACAAATTTTGATTTCAGTTGTGAATATGG
>RDPX01000044.1:700364-712439 GCA_003991215.1 Morbakka virulenta | reverse complement strand
ACGAGACACCAATATGGGCTGACATGCCAAGTGAAATCACTGTCGATAAATGTGGTTTAAAGACCGTTCCAATTAAATCAACTGGATATGGAAAACAGCGAATAACTGTATGTTCAGCAGTCAAAGCAGATGGCTCCAAAATGAAACCGTTCGTTGTTATACCAGGAAAAAACCCTCAAAAGTGAAGTTGCTACAATCAAAGATGCAATTGTAAAATGTTCAAGAAATGGCTGGATGAACGATGAATTGACTGAAGATTGGATCTCTCAAATGTGGGGAAATTTAGCTTTCAACAAGAGGTTCCTTGTATGGGACCCTTTCAAGTGTCACATAAGTGAAAAAATTAAACAGTCGTTGAAAAAAACGAATACAGTAATGGGTGTAATTCCAGAAGGATGCACAAAGTTTCTCCAACCTTTAGATGTTTGTATTAACAAGCCCTTCAAAGTGATTTTCCGAGAGTTGTATGATGAATGGTACCGAAAAGGAGACTTCGAGTATACGAAAGGTGGCGTTGTAAAGCCACCAAACTATGTTCTACAAGTTCAGTGGGTCGTCGATGCTTGGAAGAAAATCGATCCTGAAATTGTAAAGAAATCTTTCGAAACGTGTGGAATTACAACCAGTGATGCAAACAAAATTCACTGCTTGAAAGAAGGCCAGTCAACTGAAGAGGCCCGAGTTTTGTTAGGAACATCGGACGGGAACCTCGAATTTGAACCAATTTCAACTCCAGACGATGACGTAAATTTGGAAGTGGAGAATTTAAAAGATGTAACTGATTTAACAGATAAGGTAATTAACGGAGGTGAAATAGAAATCTTGTCTTAAAAAAACGTCGTGGATATTCAATTCCCGGCTTTAATTTTATGCTTTTAAAAAAATAAATGCGGCTTCTAATTAAGGGCGGCTTCTATTTAATGACTTCTATAAAATATTAAACATTTTCCCAGCATACTTTAGAGCGTCCCCTTACATCCATCCACACTGAGGTGCATGAGATTGGATCATTGGTAGGAAAATTCCGTTTGATGCAAGATAGAGGATGTCGAAAATAGTAATGACAAGCCTGGTAGAAGTTTTCGTACTGACCATCGAAAATGTCACCTTGTAAAAAGTAGTTTGGTAGAGTTCTTTTAATCATACCCAAGAATATAGGGAAATGATCTTGATTTACATTTTTATAATCTAGGTCAATACTTAAAACTAATTTTTTATTGCAAATAGCTGCAGGGCTAAAAATGCGTGAACCCATTTTCGAACTAAACTTTCCACAGTTGGTTTCCAAATATGAACTTTAGCTCGTCTCTCTGGAGCTGCTTATCGCCAGGTCTGTAAAAAGCTATTGCATTAACTTGGAAAAGCAGAGCTGGTTCAAGAAGTGGATTACTAAACCAACTTTGTAGGTCACGAAATCGTTCATCGGTCTATTCTTCATTCATGAAATATGACTTGAGACCAGGAAATTTTGTCACGAATGGTACCATGCCTCACTCAAGGGACAGCCAACGTACTGATATATGTTTTAATATTACCAAATACTCCTGGTTGCAAAATTCAAAGTATTCGTTTAGTATTCCTATGTGTTAAGAACTGTTCTCGAACCAATAGTACTGATCAATGCATACATTTCCAACATTCATTCCGAGCATAGCACTGAAAACATCATCAGCATGATTAGCTGAAATCTGCTTCAAATCCCATGGAGCACAACAACAACAAAAATTCTGAGTTTGTTCCTTTGATGCCACCAAGTTATTCCTTCCTATCATGGTGCTTGCATCATCTACATTTAGTTTTAGAAGTTGGAAAGTTCAAGCTAGTTTACTTTTTCCAGTATTTTAAAGCCTCTGTATTGTTTTTGGTATTACTGTTCTGCTTGATATTTCATAGGCCCTAGTGGTGACAAGTTAGAGCTTTCGAGGAAAGAAAATAATAAAGTTTTTACCTACAATGGGTCACTCCTCTTTCTGGGTAAAGGTTTTTTCAGTTACTTTTAAAAAGTACCTTATACATAAAAGAAACTTCATATTTCATTTTACTGCCTGGTTTGTTCGTTTTCTTCCTCATCCGTGCCAATATCAATACCTTCATTTAAGTATTCATCATCAACAGTGCTACTTGACGGCTTCGAAGAGGGCGCCACTTTAAACATTTATTGTCTGATTTACAATCTGGGTAATGGTGGAATTAGGTGCAGGGCGTACAAGTGTGAAATAACGCTCAGAAGCGCTGGCTCTTTCCCTGCAATTAAAACTCATTTTTAATCAGAACGACCAATGATAACTGTAGCCATCAATGAATTTAGAGGTTTTGTTCTCAATTCTAGGAGAAATACGTCGGCTACTTGGAGGCCGGAAGAATTTCTTCATTTTGGGGAGACTCCCGGCAAAGCCGGAAAAGTTGGCAGGTCTTTTTGCTACCTAAACGGTTGTTGTTTATTCTAGAAGGTATTGAACTTAAATTTATTTAATTCTAACCCTGAACCTACTTCTAACCTTAATATCAAGGTTCAGCTTGGTTATGGCATGCATTTTGGTGGTGTGGTGATGATAACTTCCATCCACCGGGTCCACAGGTTGCGGATAGTGGAACAGCCTTCAGATATGACAGTCAGCTGCGAATATGGAAATAGGCAGTCCCGGACAAAATATGGAAATAAACAGTCCCAGGTTGCCCTTCAGTAAGGCATAGTACCTGGAAGCTGCCCTGCCCTGGTTAATGGCGAAGTTTTGGCAGCAGGAAATCGGATATGCAACTGGCAATCGTCTACATACCGATGTTTTGGCAGCTACAGGGCGTCAAGTAGAAGAACGAATTATCGTCAATGGTTGAGGCAAAAGGAGCTTTTATGGAAGTTATTGCGGGCGAAGATGTAGTGGTGGTGTGCATATCTGTTTAATTCCAGCTATCGAAAGGACAATGAACACTCAAACACTCAGACAATAAAACCGCATCGCTCGTGGCGCGGGTAAACAAGGAGCTCGTGTCGAAGTTCAAAGTCAGGCTGCGGCTTACGAAAAGTATGCTACTGACAAAATCAATTCAACTCGACCCAAACAGAACCTCCTCAAACCAAAAAAGTCAACATTCATCTCTACATTCAATGTGAGAACTCTAAACAATGAAAAACATATTTCCGAACTCGTAGAATCTGCCAAAGAACTCCCAATTGATGTAATAAGTATACAGGAACACAGATTCTATCATGACGATATTGATATGAAGCATCACAAACCCCCCGAAAAATGGACACTGGTACCAGCTTCAGCATGGAAGAACACCATGAACACTACCATTTGCGGCGCTGGAATCCTCCCATGCCCACGTGCTTACTTATTACTTACAAGTGTTGAAAGAATTTCTGCTCGTATCATTATTGCCAGCTTCAATGGAAATCCGGCTACAACTGTAATTCCCTCTTATAGCCCCACAAACGTTGCAGATGAAGGTGAAGTTGTTACATTCTATAATCAGTTATCATCTCTCGTACCCTCTATTCCAAAACACAATGTTTTGATAATCGCAGGTGATTTTAATGCTCACTTAGGACGTAATCAAGCTGATCAATTTGCTATGTACGAAGGTAACAACTGAAACGGTGAACATCTGGAAAGGTTTCTACTTGAAAATGATATGTCTTGTCTCAACACAAGATACCAGAAAAGGTTGGGAAAGCTATGGACACAAATACATCCAACTGAGACAAAATCGTAAATTAATTTTGTTCTTTTGAACAAAAAATGGATTAATAGTGCTCAGAACTGTGAGGCTTATAATACCTTTGAAGGAGTTTCGTCAGACCACCGTATAGTCTCAGGAACCTTTCAGCTAAGCCTTAGAGCTACGAAGAAGATGTCCCAAGCAGCTCCTCCCTACGATTGGAAACAATTGAAAAGTGATCCACGCCTGAAAGACAAATTTTGTTTGGCACTGAGTAACCGATATGAAGCTCTACTCAACGAAAATGAATCACCAAATACCGACGAGAAATATTCCGCTTTCGTTGCAGCTCATAATTAAACAGTCCATGAATACATACCCCTGAAGCCTAAAATTAAGCGTTACGTGCCATGGGAAAATGACAAACTTTCCCAGAAAAGAAAAAATCTCAAAGAGATTGCCAAAATGAAAAGCAAAAATCCGACCGGGAGGAACTTATCAAAATTTAAGGAGGCCAAAGAAAAACTTGATGATGCCTACAAAGAAGAACAAATAAACTATCTACAAAAACAAATTAAAGAGATTCAGCCTGCAGCTGATAACCAACAGTCTTCTATTGCTTGGAAAATAGTCAACGATGTGAGTGGCAGGAAAGTCATCGCACGCTAGAATTAAGGCATCCACTGAGGAAAAGAGAGTAGATATATGGAAACAACATTTTGAAAGTCTATTGGGCAACGCACCTTCAATTAATACAGAACCCACTCGGACGATTATTAATGAAGACCTTCCAATCAAAACAGGGGCTTTGACCATGGAAGAACTTGTAACTGTTTCAATGAACAAGAAAAACAACAAAGCTGCTGGTCTAGACGGTATATCTCCAGAAGTTTGGAAAACAGACCGATTCAATGATATTCTCCTATCGTTCTGCTATTTCGTTTAAGCATTAAACCCAATATCAAACTGGAGAAAAGGATGCATATTGCCTTTCCCCAAATAAGGTGACTTGACAGTTTTGTCAAACTACCGTGGAATAACCCTTATTTGTGTTTTTTCTAATTCAACCTGAATTAGAAAAAAATCATTAGAATAAATCAAAATAGTTTCAGGCTAGAACGTTCCACACAAGGGCAAATCATCACTGTTAGGCGACTGTTGGAAGGCATACAGGCTAGAAATCTTAAAGCATGCATGGTTTTTGTAGATTTCTCCAAGGCCTTTGATTCAGTTTAAAGGGGAAACTTTCAGAAATTCTTCATACCTGTGGAATCCCAAGAGAAACCATTGACGCATGATGTTGTATGTCAACATAGAATCTATGGTGCGATCTCCTGCCTGTGATACCAAATTCTTCGAAATAATGGCAGTTGTACTGCAAGGTGATACACTCGCCCCATTTGCTCTTTATCTTGGTACTTGATTACATTTTAAGAATATTCGTTGACCTAAACAAAGAATTGGGCTTTACGTTGTAAGAAGCAAGAGGAAAAAGACATCCTTCTAAGTTAATAACCGACGCTTATTATGCAGACGATCTGGCTCTATTTGCCGATAACACTGCGGACACGGAGAAACTTTTGCACCTCCTTCAACAAGCTTCTTAGACCATTGGACTGTTTGTGAACTCTAAAAAGACTGAAGCCATGAAAATGAACGGTGCTGGTGATGATATTAGATCGCCTGTAAGTAAACTGATCAGGACGGTGGATAGCTATATCTACTTGTGGAGCAAAGTTTCATCATCTGAGAGAGATCTAAACCTAAGGATAGCTCAAGCTTGGAGTGCCCTAAATAAGTTGCAAACAATATGGAAATGAATTCTCTCTGACAACCTGAAGAGACGTTTCTTCAGAGCAGTCGTGGAGTCAATACTTTTATATGGCTCAGCTACCTGGACCCTGGCCAAAAGACTCAAAAAGGTACTTGATGGAACTTACACCCGAATGCTAAGGACTATCCTCAATAAGTCGTGGGAACAACATCCTACTAAAAGGGAGTTATACGGAAGTATCCCTGCAGTATCATCCCTTGTCAGAGAAAGAAGGATTCGTTTTGCTGGACACTGTTTTCGGAGTTCTTCTGAGCTTGCTGGCATAGTTGATTCTATGGAGATCAAGTCATGGCTTTAACTCTGTTGGTCGACCCCGTATCACCTATCTTGACCAGATTTCTGATGATGTAAGACTTCAGGCTGAAGATCTACCAACTGCAATGGCGGATAGAGAGGGTTGGAGGAAGCGAGTGTTAACGTCCCGGGTTACCCGCCCGATCTGATGCTGATGATTCTATTGTGTATTTTATCACAAATAGACTGCATATTTTCAATATTATTAACTAATCAACCACTTTTATCCAATCACTTTTCCTAATTCCTACTATTAGGCAATAACCATTATCAGGCCCGATATATTTATTTAAGAGAAAAGTTCTTGTAAAATTTCAAAAATATTTGACCATATTTTCAAGTTCCCTTTTTTCAAACAATATCTTTCACCCAGAAACTTCGGATTTTTAGTTTTAGTTTTGACAGAAGTTGTCGACTAAAACGTATTCCAAAAACATAATAATCAGTCAATTGAACGATACCAAGGATTTTGCAGAGCCCTAAGTCAATCGAAACAGACATGTACATTATTATGGTATTGAAATAAGAATTTGTGTAATCCACGCCATCCAAATTTTTACTTTTCAATTCAATTTTAAAAGTACTTAATGTTCCACATAAATTAATCCATTTTGGGTTAAACTCGTATCATTTTGGTAAGATGTTGTGCCATTTAAATTTCGAATTAGATTAGAATATTCGTTCCAGGCCACAACCATTGTGATTAGAGGCAAACTACATATCACATGCGTGATTCTGATTTCCCCGGAGATCAACCTCCTCAAAAAAACTGAGAGAGAATTACATCACTGCTGCTGCAAGGAGTTAGGCAGTACAGGCAGTTGCTCCTATGCCTCTGGTACCCTCTGGGTTGAGCGAGATTCAGGGATCAATTCATTAATCCATCCAAGGACGCGCCTGGTTTCCATCCTGAACTTCACCAAATCAAAAGCAAGACTTTTGGTAAATCAAAGTTGTGAAACTCAAAATGAATGAAAACAAAGTTTTTATTCACCACCAAGCGCAAAACCAAATTTAGCCTCGTTCTGACATTAACAAAGAATACCAACTGTTCATTTTTGTTGTTGATGTCCTGCTAAGCAACGTTAGCTTTTCATACCATTCAGCAGAAGGGATAATAAAATTGTAAATTACTGCTTGTCAACCTGCAAGTAGCGGACGAAGTGACATGGGTTTATTCTTACGCTTTACATAGTTAGTTCGAGTTGCCTAAACATGGTATTTGGTCCAAAGTGTGGTCCAGTTTGCCAACATCCAACCTGTTGGTCTGCAGAAAGGGAGCGAATCAGACTTGCATTCTTTTCCAAGGAAAATAGCAATACTATCCCAAAGCCAACAACGATTTTTGCTGCTGATGAGGAATATAACGATTCAGTACTACCCACCTATAACATTGTCAACTTGTCAGATTTTATCAGGAAGGAAGATGACTCTGTTTTGAGAAATGCTTCTTCACTTTGGGACAAGGACTCCGATTCAGATTTGACCTTATACAGCAACGTATCTAGTGACAATGCAACCTGCCTTAGTAGATCCTTCAGGAGAGAGCTTAGAAAAAAATTCTTCACCAAGTCTGGAAGGTATAGTATTGATATCGTTTAGCTTTGTAGTTCTTCCACTGTGATACACAACGTCTTTGTGCACCTCATCCATCTACTATGTGACGTCTTCATTGTAATCCCAATGCTCAGGGAGCATTTTGTACAGGAAGAATACTATTTCTTGCAAGGAAGTATTTGCTAACTGTAACCATTACGGTTTTTATTGCTGTATATTCGGAAATAGATATGCAGAAAAAAGCTTTTTATTTGACAGGGTATTTAATAGTACCATTGAGTTTTGTTAAAACTAGACCTATAGAGTACAGACCTCATAAACGGTATAGTGTTTATTATTTCTGTTTAGATATATAGAAACATTGATCGGGTTATTACTTACTGAGACACTTGACAATATTGGCGACGAGGATAGCTCTCTATAGGAAGTTGTCAGTGAAGTACTTAACCACACATTTACTGGTGGATGTTCTGTCAGCTGTAATTTGACATCAGACTGCAGAGTATAGCAACTGCTGTTACACCCAAAACGAAGCAATCTCACATTGTGGGTTTCCCCCAAATCAAGCAGTGTGAAAAACGGTAATATGTTATTAATCAGTGATTATCTGTGTACCAGTGGGGAATTTTTTATTCTTCCATCTCGCAGGAAACATATAAGCAGTGGAAAACAAAACCAGACCAATGACACTCTTCTTTGGTCCCAACAGACATCCTAAAGATAACTTGCAGGCCTTCGTGGAATTTACAAAATAGTTTCAGCTACGGTATGATGCCAAGTATCCTGACCCACCAAAGGTATCTATGGATGCTCTGATTGAAAGGTGGAAAGTGGAACATTCAACAAAAGAAAATGCATATCCAAAATCAACATTGGCATAGTTTGATGAAATTCATTAAAAGTGGCAACAGAAAGATAGGGTGGCAAAGTTCCTTGGGTTCTTCTCATCATGTCAGTTTTATAAGGTTTGGTTGATTGCCTGCCAGGGCAGCTGCTTATGACCAGAAATATTCAACAAAATGTCAAATTTTTGCAAATCTACTGAAAATATTACTTTAAAAAAATTGCACTTCCATTCATTGGTACAGGAAGCTACAGAGACATTTCTTTTATTTTGTAATCATGTAGAGAATGAGTCAAAACACTGCAATTTCAAATGTGACAGTCCTACTTGTAGTCTGTCACATTTTTTTGTCACACTAACTTGTGATTGGTTGTGCCAACTGCAAAGTAAGGGGAAGAGGCATTAAAGATGCCATGGGATCTACCAATGCTGAGACAAGAATGCATGCACATGGAAAATGCCTACAGAAGTGGTGCTGAACTAACAGGGGAAGCCATCCACAAAATGGGGAAATATGCCCAACTTACAAAGAAAAATACCGATTAACTGCTTCAATTGTGGAAATGCTTTCCGTGGTTCCATAATGAGACACAAAGAATGATGCCCAGCAAAAACCTCCAAGTGCAGAAAAATGGACATTTCACCAAGGTCTGGAGGAACTCACAGCAAGTACATCAGGAATACACACCAGAATCACGGGAGGATAGAACAGAAGAAGCAGGTGATGTTTACAATGTAAACTTGTTCAGAATCAAAGTGCAGCAAAAGGTTAAGCCCCTACTGAGGTCCAAGTTTGACACCAAAATGGACTTCATGGTGCAAGTAGTCACCAACAAGAGCTAAGGTACAGTGATCACTTACACTAGTTTTAGAATGAGTGGTACTGTTAAAGCTAAAAAGTGGGATCTACTTCAGAAAGTAACATCCTCTAAGGTGCATATCAAGCCCTACGAAAGCCCACCACTGGACATTCATAGGGAAGTTGACTGTGCAGTTACATTTGGCAGTACATCAGTCCCCATTGTATGGCATGTAATATCAGGGTCATGTGAGCCAATTTTGTCAGGAAGCACAGTTACAACTTGGTATCATTGAGCTCAATGAATCCACTAAGACTTTTGANTTGTATGGCATGTAATATCAGGGTCATGTTAGCCAATTTTGTTAGGCAGCATACCTTTACAACTTGGTATCATCAAGATTAATAAATTCCCTGAGACTTTTGAACCTTTTCTCATGGTAGACAATAAGAGCACAGCTAAGGAACATAAACAATCAATCCTTCAATGTTACCTTCATCTATTTAGAGGCATTGGTAAGCTAAGAAATTATGAAGTGATACTGCATATGGATAAAGGGGTCAAGCCAATTAATGCACCCCCAAGGATGGTCCCATATCACTTAGTAGAATGTACACAGCATGAAGTAGATGGGACGCTTAGGAACAGCATCATTGAGGAACATCCTAGGAACAAGCCAGCACCATTTCAAACATAGTTTTGGCACCAAAGGATGATAGGGGTCACTGAGTCGCCATGTATACAAGAAACATAAAAAAGGCCCTTAAATTATCAAATTACCCATTACCATGCCAGAAAGACATCAAGGGTATTCTTTAAGGTGCAGACGTTTTCTCAAAGATGGATTTCAAATCAGCCTTCTGGCAGTTAGTACTTCATCTAAATAGTTAGTATCTAACTGTATTCCACTGCAATGGTAAGTTGTATTGCTATAAATAAATGACTGGGACTGAAACTGGCACCTGTAGAATTAGCTGCAGATTTGTGTCCTATCTTTGCACACATAACATACACCTACATTATCTACGACGACCTTATTACTGCTACACCTAATGATGATGAACATGACAAGTCACTTGAAAAGTTAATGAGAGTAATTAAAGCATTGGGTTTAACCTTAAACCCAGCAAAATATGTTTTTGGTGCAGAGGAAATACCATTTTGGGGTATGATTTACAGTAAGGATGGTGTTAGACCAGATCTTGAAAAGGTATAGGCCCTAAATTACATCACAACTCCCACAAACAGGGAAGAGTTGGTCAGCTTGTTATGCATGATGCAGTCAAATGCAGACTTCTTGCAAAATTTTGCCAAGACATCAGCACGACTTCCTGAGTTGACCAAGCACAAGATATGGTTCAGACAGGGCAAGGAACAGCAAAGGTGCTTTGATGAGCTTATAGCAACATTCAAGGGGAACATTTTTCTATAGTACTTCAATCTAATCAAGCCAATCTTCATTTTTGCAGATGCCCATGTTACGGGGGTTATAGCCTGCTGGGCCAAGGAAATTCCATCAAAACTGCTAAGCCACATGAGTTTGCCTCAAGATGTACCACCAAGGCTGAGGCAGGATATCCACAGATTTGGAGGCAATGAGCATGGATTTCAGATTATGTCATTTCTGAAATTACTTGGTTGGATATCTGAACCTGATACAAGTCATTTCAGACCATGAACTACTTTGCCTGATCTTCAATAGGATCCATCTGAACAGAGCTCATCAGGCTATGCCATCAAGATATTAAGTACAATACCATCTTTTGCAAAAGTAAACTCAGCCAAATAGATTATACCTCCAGATGAGCAAAACCAATTGAGAAAATTCCTGAAGAGAAAGCTTCATGAAACTGAAGAGCTCAACATGCTTCTCTACTTCCTGCACACAACTCCAATCATGGACAAGATTGAAATCACTAGCATTCCAAATCCAACAAATGAAGACACTACCTAAAGGAGCTGAGAAATGTGGTGCAAAGTCGCAAAACTTATATTCCAAAATTAGCAGACAAGCAACTGAGACAATTTGAAAATATTTGTCCAGAGATAAGCATAACACAGAACAGCATCTTATTGAAAGGAGAGCATATAATTCTGCCATCATCCCTCCAAGAGGAAGCAATTCAGTTAGCACACAGAGGTACAACACATGCTAGTGTGTAAAACTGATGTTTAATGAAACATGATGATGATGATGATGAGGTGCCCACCCAAGACAAAGTGGAATGATGAGAAGACTTCATTTCCATTTCTTTTTTCATGAAATGGATAAAAAGGTGCAAAACTTTGTAGAGGACTGTCTGAGGACATGCCAATCTTTTACTGATAACAAGATACATGGACCACTGCAGACACATTCTGTACCAGAAAAATGTTGGAAGAATGTGGACCTATTTGGGCCAATGCCATCATCTAAACATGTAGTAGTGGTCCAAGATATGGCATCCCAATACCCAGCAGCAGAATTTGTCAATTCCACAAGTGTGTATTCATGACACAGACAGCAACCAAGATGTTCAACTATCAGACCACTGTTCAATCCAAAACACATGGAACACTTTGCCAAGCAATGGAATATTTTGCTTCAAAAGATTCCTCCCCTGCACCCTTCAGCCTATCCAGCTGAAACATTCATGAAAACATTGGGGAGGTGATGAAGATAGCCAATCACAATCATCAGTTAGAGAAAAACACACTCAAAAAATTATTTCAAAGTTACTGAAGTACACCTCACCATGCCAAAGGAGTTCCACCAATGCCTTTTCCAGTTGGCCAGAAGTATGGATTTCCACAACAGTCAGTATCCCCAGAGCAAGTAGAAGAGGCATGCAAGAGGGATAAGGAGCAGAAGTGGGACTGTCAGTCAAGGCTGAATGGATCCAAGTACACATACAGGTCATCATTTGAAGTAGGAGACAAAGTGTTGATCCAAAATTTCAATAAAAAGTCCAAAGTTAAACTGATTTTCTTACCAGATGATTTTGAGATTGCCGAGGTTTCTCCAGATGGCAGTGCTATTGTCATTAAAAGAGGCTGTGACCAACAACATTTTAAGCACCACTCAGATGATGTGAAGAAGGTTT
>RDPX01000044.1:677839-699066 GCA_003991215.1 Morbakka virulenta | reverse complement strand
ATGCCTTTTCCAGTTGGCCAGAAGTATGGATTTCCACAACAGTCAGTATCCCCAGAGCAAGTAGAAGAGGCACACAAGAGAGATAAGGAGCAGAAGTGGGACTGTCAGTCAAGGCTGAATGGATCCAAGTACACATACAGGTCATCATTTGAAGTAGGAGACAAAGTGTTGATCCAAAATTTCAATAAAAAGTCCAAAGTTAAACTGATTTTCTTACCAGATGATTTTGAGATTGCTGAGGTTTCTCCAGATGGCAGTGCTATTGTCATTAAAAGAGGCTGTGACCAACAACATTTTAAGCACCACTCAGATGATGTGAAGAAGGTTTTTCTTTCAGAACAAGAACCAAATGTAGACCCTAACTATTGCCAGAGACATTGGGGTTGCCAGGAGGAGAGCAGTGAAGATGAGGAAGAGTATACTGAAGTATTCAAAGCAGGTGATATAGATGAGGAGGTACCAAAAAAAGAACCAATAATGAGATGGCTCGAATGTGAGAGGAGACTGAACCCTTGATATAATTTCCCAAACTTTGTTAAATGAAAGAACAGTAGGTATAAGCTGAAAAACCGTATTGATAGATATTGGAGTTTGTTTTATGAATACTACATTGTTTTGTTTGAAACTGGAAAATAGTTCTGGTGAAAAACATTTCCTGAATGGACATTAGCTTGGTTTACCCCAATACTAAGTTGAAGGGGGTGATATAGTATTTATTATTTTTTATTTCAGTTTAGGTGTTTTGAAACATTGACTGGGTTTTTATTTACTGAGACCCCTTACAATAAGCAATTGTCTTATACAAGTATCATTTACATATGTCTTTTTGTTTTTTGTTTCAGGCAGCACTCAAATGATTTTCCCACAACACCTTGGGTAACTCCAAGTTCTTCAAAACTATGCCAGAATCAATATGAGGGCAATGATGACTTTGCAGAATCAGAGAGGCAAACAGATACCAAATTTAAACCATATTCTGTTTTATCAGTGAAAATTGATGGTGGTTTAAATACATATTCAAGCAATTTGGTTTGGGTTCCATCCAAAAGAAAGAAAGTGAGTTTATCTCTACTTTTAGCTAGCCTGTATAACTTGATACATTTTCTCAATGTTGAACAATATCTGAAGAAAATACTGCCTATTGATACCATCAGCATTATTATTATTTTTTTAAATATTATTTTTACTACTGTTATCATTATCATTGTTATTATTGCTATTGTTACCTTTATTAATATTATTTGTATTGTTATTAATATCTGTTCTTAATTCAATGCTGCAATACCAGACCAAGCAGTACTAAGATATCTTTTTATTTATTATCAGTTATCAAACTAGGAGTAGGTAGTATAGTAGTTAAGAGATGTCATACAAAAACAACTGTTTTATCAATGGAGCTTTCCACATTTGTTTCAGGGTGGCCATTGCAAGGATGAAATGATGTTTCAATTTTATTTTGGTTATCTATTTTAATTCACTCTTGTGCAGTCCTCAGAGATTGCAAACAAAGAAGTACAAGCCTTGCTATGGCATGGATTGACTACTGCAAAGCATATGACATGATACCACATAGCTGGATTAGAGAATGTTTAGAATTGTTTGGAGTGGCTGAGAACACCAAAACGTTTGTGTTAGGTAGTATGAGTAAATGGAAGTTGGAATTAACATCTAGTGGTACATCTCTTGGAGCTGTTGAAATTAAGAGGGGGATTTTTGAAGCAACAGTTTTTTTTGTCACTTTTGTTTGTACTTGCCCTAATTCCTTTAACCTTAATACTAAGGAAAATGAAAGTTCATTATGAGTTTGGTGATAAACTCACACGTTTGAGCCATTTGTTATTTATGGACGATCTAAAACTCTTTGGAAAGTCACTTAAGCAAATTGATTTGCTTGTGAATACAGTATATATGTTCAGGAAGATATTGGAATGGAATTCGGGATAAAGAAGTGTGGATTGTTTGTTTTGAATAGAGGAAAAGTAGATAAGAGTAAGAGTAAAGGTTTAGTTCTCCCAGATGAAAAGGTTTTGAAAACAGTTGACGAGGAATGGTATTGATACCTGGAGATGATTGAGTATGATAAAATCAAAAGGATCAGAAGGATCAGAAGGATTAATTTGTAATCTTTGAGAGTACTGTAGACATACCAGACTAATTTTGAAATTCAAACTGAATGGAAAGAACAAAATACACACCATAAATAGTTGGGCAGTGGCAGTATTGAGATATGGAGCAGGGTAGTATTAGAATTGAAATGTGATGAGCTGAGGGAACTGGACAGGAAAACGTTTCAGTTAACTGAACTCCTCTAGTCGTCCTTTCTCTTTTGTCAAGGTTTTAACTTTCTGACACCATGTAAAATTATCAAAATAGACGAGTTTTGTAGTCAAAACTCACCAATAAACATTCAATATCAACATGTGGGTTCAACCAGTCATTTTACTCAAAATCACATGACTCTTACTTCAAATTTACATTATAATAATTTGCATAATACAACAGTAAGTTCCAAAAGAAAAAGGATTTCTTACATGGAAACATCAACATCAAGCTGAAACTAAGTTTACTTAGATTCTGTATCTTTTTACTACTGGTGTATGGCTGTAATACATGGGTGTTGACAAATTGGATTGAAAATAAATTAGATCCATTTTGCACAGAATAATGCTGCATATAACCTGGAGAGAGTGAGTGAGAGAAAGAGAGAGAGAGAGAGAGAGAGAGAGAGAGAGAGAGAGAGAGAGAGNAAAATGAAAGTTCATTATGAGTTTGGTGATAAACTCACACGTTTGAGCCATTTGTTATTTATGGACGATCTAAAACTCTTTGGAAAGTCACTTAAGCAAATTGATTTGCTTGTGAATACAGTATATATGTTCAGGAAGATATTGGAATGGAATTCGGGATAAAGAAGTGTGGATTGTTTGTTTTGAATAGAGGAAAAGTAGATAAGAGTAAGAGTAAAGGTTTAGTTCTCCCAGATGAAAAGGTTTTGAAAACAGTTGACGAGGAAGGGTATTGATACCTGGAGATGATTGAGTATGATAAAATCAAAAAGATCAGAAGGATCAGAAGGATTAATTTGTAATCTTTGAGAGTACTGTAGACATACCAGACTAATTTTGAAATTCAAACTGAATGGAAAGAACAAAATACACACCATAAATAGTTGGGCAGTGGCAGTATTGAGATATGGAGCAGGGTAGTATTAGAATTGAAATGTGATGAGCTGAGGGAACTGGACAGGAAAACGTTTCAGTTAACTGAACTCCTCTAGTCGTCCTTTCTCTTTTGTCAAGGTTTTAACTTTCTGACACCATGTAAAATTATCAAAATAGACGAGTTTTGTAGTCAAAACTCACCAATAAACATTCAATATCAACATGTGGGTTCAACCAGTCATTTTACTCAAAATCACATGACTCTTACTTCAAATTTACATTATAATAATTTGCATAATACAACAGTAAGTTCCAAAAGAAAAAGGATTTCTTACATGGAAACATCAACATCAAGCTGAAACTAAGTTTACTTAGATTCTGTATCTTTTTACTACTGGTGTATGGCTGTAATACATGGGTGTTGACAAATTGGATTGAAAATAAATTAGATCCATTTTGCACAGAATAATGCTGCATATAACCTGGAGAGAGTGAGTGAGAGAAAGAGAGAGAGAGAGAGAGAGAGAGAGAGAGAGGGACAGAGACAGAGACAGACAGAGACAGACAGAGAAAAGGAGAAAGATATTTTAATTATATACATATGTTTAATGTTTAACATATATTTTTTATTTATTTAGTATTATTTTCTTATATTATTTATAATGTATTATATATGAATATGGATATATTTTAGGCTTGTGATAATCAATAACAAGCTTGAGTATCAGGTCAATGGCCAGCAAAAGACAAACCTGCCAAGTGAAAACTACTCATCAATTGATAAATTTTTGGTTGGAATTTTTAAAAATTAACTACAGCATTATCAAATGGAAGTAATAGAGTAGTTTCAGGATGTTGTTTTTCTGAAAGGATTGCAAAAAAAAAAGAAAAAAAGAATGACAAAGAAGACAATTGCACTGTGGGTTGCATTTGGAAAGGATGTGCATTAGCAATAGACACTTTTAAAGTTTACTTGTAACTACACATAATCTGCTTATAATTTACTTATAATAACATTGGTCATTTTCTCCTATTTCTAATTCTCTTTTTAAAAACTTTTAGGTTAACATGCAGAGGGATTAGGTAATTTATTTAAATGTACTTTTTGCATATGGACAAATCCATTATAACCTTGCAGGGCATTTATTTGAAATATTATTAATATTATTAGGGCATAAAAATTTTTTCTTCAAATTATTTTCTTTTGCAGAAAAGGAAAAAAGTTAAAGTAGATACTATTGGGTAAGTATTGGCCTATATCATCAAAGTCAGAAGCTGTAGTATTTATATCATAATTTTTAAATATTATTTGTGGGTTCTACTTTATTCTTTGAAATTCTGAGGATATTTCCCAGTTGTTGTTCTTTACTTTTAAATGTTATTTTATTTTATTTTTGTGTTTCAATAAAAAAATTATATGTTATCTTATCACATGTTCTCTATCTTCTCTGATAAATCCCCCTACTATTAAATGCACCCCACTATTATATGCCACCCAAAAGTCAAATTTCTCAATAAACCCTCTTTGTTAAATGCCCCCCCTACCCTACAAAATTTTTTAATTAAAGGGTTATTAAAAGTCATTAATGTCAAGTGCAAATTTAAGGGGCTTTGTGGCAGCACTTGAAGTAGAGAAAATAAATCACAATGTAAAAGGGAACATTCTGTACTCCTGTTTGTGATTCAGTTGTCAGCTCTAATTGTTTATTTTTTAATTTGTTTCTGTTTTTTCTTTATCTGAAATTTTGGGTAACCTTTCTTTCTTTATGTAGGCCATGTAAAAGCTGTCACCACTAGACCCATTTACCATTTTCCTTTAGTGCAAATCTCCAACTTTAATATTATGCTCTTATTTGCTTCCAGGAAGTGATAAAGTGAACATTAAAGTTGTATTGGTACCTGGCCAAATAAACCAAGGCAATCTCATGTGTTTGGTTTGTAGATTGCAACAGTCTGTTGGTCTTGCTTAGCTGCTACCCTTATGTCATGTTCAGGAATATGGTTCTCCCCAATTTTAGGTTTCCAATTTTTAAAAAAATGTGATAACCACAGTTAAACATTTGAAATTTAATTTCAGAAAACAAGTCACGTCTTTGAACTGGGTTGACCCTAGTCTCTTTTTTCAAAGTCTCTTTTGGTAGATGTCTTGAAAGGAAATCCATTTTTGCTTATCACATAGTTTAATTCTCTGAGTTACTCATAACTTGCATATTGTGTCACATTAACCTAATTTGACAATAATAGGATACAATTGATCCATGAGTATTTCAATTGTGAGTTGTAAACACAAATGTAATTTTTGGTATGCATGTAAGTGGCAGAAGAGATAAATAGGAACAAACTTAACATTTGTGAGGATTTGCAAAATCATGTAGCTAGTAAAATGACAGAATTGCACTCACATCAGACATCCCATAAAAGAGAAAAAAGAAAGTATTACATCTTGGGTTTTAAGCCAACCACATTGAAAAATGTCAAAGAAAACAGCAATACCTCAGCAGCAGTGAAATCCAGGGTTGAAGTAAAGACAGTTTTTAGTGGCAAATTAGCAGAAATTCTAGGTGTTAAAATGATTCAACCTGAAAGACAAGATGAAGGTGTATGGAGTATCATTGATCAGGAACTGAAAGAAAATCTGTTACTGTGGATACATAAACATGGTATAATATGGTTGAGTCTTATCAAAAGTAATAGATTTAAAGCTAAAGATATGTCTGACAAAAATTCTGAAGACTCATCAACAAGAGAAGCATTCAAAGCTGGTTGTGGGTGGCTGGAGAAGTTCTTTAACAAGAATGGTTTGTCCCTGTAAAAAAGTCCTGCACATGCTGGATAAAATGGCTTGTTGCATGCTCAATGTCCACAGATTGGGTCATAAATATCACTATCAACCTTTGTTTATAATAGCCATGGATGAAATTTCTATTTGGGGTGATATGGTTTTACCTGCTCCTCTGGACAGCACTGGCATAATAGGTTTTCTTTTAAAAACCACCATGCATAAGAAGGTTCACATTCTGGTATTTTGACTGCAAAAGCTGATAGAACATAGTTGAACCCATTTATCAAATGTTTATGTATGTTTATTAACAACATGGATGTTGCTGTAGTCATTGGAGTTTGTACTGAATACTTTCAAGGACCAGGCTTTTCATGGAAAAAGCCTTTTAAAGTCTCACATAACTGAAAGGTATGACAAGTTGAATCCACCACCAAAATGCAAAATTGTAGGATGGGTGCTTGCAGCTTGAAATGTATTGTCAAATAAAATGATTTCCAATTCATCAAAAAGTTGTGGATTAAACCTTGTGAACAATGGAGGCAAAGATGGCCTGATTCATTGTTTCAAAGAAAGAAAGTTGTGTTTTGTTGGAGCTGATTTTCAAAGGATCAGATTCATCTTATTAATAAGCTAACTTGAAATGAAAACCCATTTGTCGCTGCTTAATCTGATGTGAAAATTGCATATGAACCATTTCATATGATTGACAAGGGTATGGATATCCTGGCCAGTTTGAGCCCCAGGGTTTTGGACAACCTTGCCATGTATACTCCCCAGGTCACCCTTTGGCAAGGTGTACCACATAGTCAGCCACCCCTCACAAGGTCACAGAGTCCTTTTTGTTGGCCACCCTGCCGGAGTGGGAATGTGCTATTTGGACATAGGAACTTCTTCTGAGGTCACCAGCCATTGGTGTGTAATTCTGGGCTAGCAGAGCTCATTAGCCTTGGAAGGCAATATGCCTAGGAGAAGGAAAGTCTAACTTTAAATGCTCTCCAACTATGGGTTAAATAGTGGAGGCCATGCACTACCTGTACAGGTGTTCTTGCCAGCTGAGTGTAAAAATTGGGCATTAAATGAACATGAATCTTAGCATTTCATCCTCAAATATGGTTAGGGCACTCCCCTTAGGTGACATGCAACATGGGCCCTTGTATGTTGGGACAAATCAGTGAGGGGTACCACAGTACATATCCTGACTGTGGCTAAAGATCCAGGGGACAAACTCAAGGATTAGATTAGGAACCTGGAATGATGATGATGATGATGATGATGATGATGATGATGATGAATGTTGGATTAATGACAGGTAAAACAAGGGAGAATGCAGATGTCATTAACAAGAAGGAAAATAGATATTCTATGTGTACAGGAAATGGTATGGAAGGGAATCTGAGCAAAAGGGATAGGTGAGGGATTCAAGCTCTTTATTATGGAACAGATATCAGGAGAAATAGTTCAGATAGCCACTGATACTGGCTTTATAATTGTTATAAGTGGATATGCTCCAACAGTAGGGTGTTTGGAGGAAGAAAAAGATGAGTTCTTTGAGCAGTTAAAAAACCTGGTCCAGGGCATGAAGAAAGAGGAAAAACTTGTAGTTGGCGCAGATTTGAATGGGCATGTTGGGGAATACAGAGGTGGCTTTGAGAAACAGCAAGGGGGAGCAGGTTAAAGAATAAGAAACCCAGAAGATACAAAAATACTTGGTATGGAGCCGTGGCTTAATGGTTAGTGCACTGCACAGTAACCAAGAGTTCCAGGTTCGATTCCCCTGAGCTGTCGAGGAGAATTTAGAACTTTGCGAAAAGAAAAAGCCATTGGTTGGCGTCAGGAAGGGCATCCGGCCAAAAAAATCCTCACTGCCAAATCAAAGTCCCTGTGAAGGGCACCGTCTGAGCCCCAATTGCTGGGGAAAAATGACGTTAAAACTAAAAAAAAATAATAAAAAAAAAAATAAAAAAAATGGCACAATCACTTGAGCTTATGATCATCAACACATGGTTCGTGAAGAAGGACAGGCATAAGGTAACCTGTCACAGTGGTGGAGCTGACAGCCAGATTGACTTTTTGCTCACAAAAAGAAGTTTTAGGAAATGTGTGATTGACTGCAAAGTGATACCAGGTGAAGCAGTGGTCAGACAACACAGGTTGCCTGTGGTGGATCCAAAGATGAAAAGGCAGGGAAAAGAACATCATGAGCAAGCAGAGAAAGCTAAAGCTTTCAAGGAAAAACTAATAGAGCTGAAACGAGTGAAGGTTGTTCATGGAGTAGAGAGAAAATGGGTAAAACTCAAGGATAGTATCACAGAGGCAGTAAAGGAAGTTTCTGGAGAAACCAAGAGAGCATAACCAAGGGACAAGGATATGTGGTGGTCGATTGAACACATTCAAAAGGCTGTGAGAGAAAAATGAGCAACCTATAAAAACCTGAAGGAAGATAGAAGGGCCATAGCCATCAAGAAATATAAGCATTGCAAGAGATTAACAAAGACAGCAGTTACAAGAGTAAAGGCAGAGTATTATAGGAACTTGTACAAACATATGGATAGCCAGGATGGTCAACGGAATTTTTTTAGGAGAGTAAAGGCAAAGGAACAAGCAAAGTCCAACAAAGTAGATATGGTGCGTATCAAGGATAACCAGGGAAATGTTTTGAGCCAAGACAAGAAGATAACAGAGTGGTGGAGAAAATATTTCTCACTGCTTATGAATACAGAGGATCCATGGGATAAGCTGGAAGAGGTATGCCAAGTTGAAGGTCTAGAATACCTGATAACCAAAGAGAAAGTGAGAAGTACATTGAAAAACATGAAAGGAGGCAAAGTACCTGGTACATCAGGTGTTTTAAGTGAGATGCTGAAGGCCCTAGGGGAAGGTGTAACATGGCTGATGGGGGCCCTGCAAGAGATATGGGATGAAGAAATGATTCCGAGTGTCTGGAACCAAAGTTTGATGATCCCTGTCTACAACCAAAAGGGAGACAATTTTAACTGCAACAACTACAGAGGAATAACACTTCTGGAACAAGCAATGAAGCTCTTTGAAAAGACTCTGGGCAAGAGACTAAGAAGGGTAGTTGAGATAGACACTATGCAGTTCCCATTCATGGAAAGGATAGGCACAGTCGATGCAATCTTTGTCCTGTGGCAGCTTCAAGAGAAGACTCTGGAGGACAAGAGAACTCTCTACATGGGACCTGGAAAAGGCTTATGATAGAGACCCTAGGCAATTGGGCTATTGGTGCTTCTGAAAAAGAGGAGTCAGTAAAAAGCTTGCGAGAGTAGTTAGAAGTCTTTACACATGCTGTGAAACCATGGTAAGAACAGGTGCAGGGGAAACATCCCCATTTGAAGTAGGGGTAGGATTGCACCAATGATGAGCCTTGAGCCCTCTGCTGTTTATCACCATCATGAACACAAGCTCAGAGGAAATATGCAGAGTTTCTCCACAGGAACTCCTTTTTGCTGATGATTTAGCCATATATATATATATATATATATATATATATATGGCAAGAGAGAGAAAGAGAGATAGACAGATAGATAGATAGATGGATAGATAGATAGATAGATAGATAGATAGATATATTAAGAAAAAAAAGGGAGAGAGTGCAAGGCAGACATAAACAACAACAAGACGTAGATACTACTGAATCGTCTCTGGACTGTTTTTTGAAAACATTGAAATTTCATAAAAAAACTCGCCTAGGAGAAGCCGAGCATTGTGTTTGTGGCAATAAACAGACTCCCTTTCAGAATTTTTGATCATGGTTTTATGGTGAATGTATTGTTGAAACTGACTTACAAGTTTATATATATGTATGTATATAGATATATAATCTGGGTTTTTTTAGTGACGAAAATGGAAAAGTGTCAACAAAGTGTTTAGATGGAGATATTTTGGGGCTAGAGTCATCCAGTTCATGGAAGGTGAGGCCAACTTCATTCGTATTACTTCACTGTGTTCCTTAATTATTTACAATTTATTATTTATATGACAGCTGCTATCAAAAACAGAAGTTTTTTTGACAATAAAAGAATAAAATAATAAGATAAAATAATAAAAACAGCAATTAAAACATGCTGTGACCAGTCCAGTAAATTTGTCAAAGATTACAAATTCAATCGACCATTTAAGTTATTTATATCTTAATTAAAGGTTCGAGTAATTGAGGCCAAGCCATGTTAGGAAATTAATTAAAATTGACAAGCAGTTCACAAGATGATAAACACAATAAATTAAATAAGTAATAGATCTCATCGTCAGCTAAGCAACTAAAACACCTGTGAGAATTAATGACATTTTGCATAATTAACGTTACAGTCATACGCCAGAGTTTTGCAAATTATATATGGATCAGTTAGACATGGGTCCTTAGGATTAGGAGGCTTTCATTACTCAACAGGTCACTTGCTGTTAGGCTATCCAAAATACTAAATTCCTTTAAGGATGTTGTGTGTTTCGTAAGATTTAAGTCAAGAGCCACCTAAATTCTACGGGATTTTTGAAAATTAAATATAATGGGATGTCCTACAGGTTACAGCAGCACCTTGGTTAAATTTACACCCAAAGCTTTATCGATGGTTATAAATGTAACCAAGGTGCTACTGCAACCTGTTAACAATTAGGTACAATTACGTAAAAGGCATTACGTTATTTATTTTATAGTGACAGACGTTACAAGTAAAGGATGTTACAGTTTTTAATGCCTAATCAGAGCATACTTGCGAAACTTTTGTGAACTTTATGAGTATTATGAATTTCTTTATGGTTGTAGCTAAGAGAATGGCAAAGCTTATGTATCTTACCCCACACATTTGCAACCTATTACAATGATAGAAAATAACTGTGCCAGACGTTACGTTGCGTGTGAAGGATAAGTCAAGACAGCAGTTTGCCTAGCAGTTTCTACACTAGGGTCTTAGGTGTAAACTAAACAGATTTACCGATATGAACTTTGCCACACATTCAGTTACTTGTAATTTCGTGAGCTAAAATAATCTGTTTTTGATCCACTTTCAATGAACAATTAACACCATTGCTTTTGATGGAAGATTTTTTGCCAAAAATGAACTTTCTCACTATAAATTTCACATATTATAAAGTATATGCATCAGGGGATTGTTGACCAAAATATGTTTCTGTTTTGTCATGCCCTAGTTTTTACGGTATTGCCCAAAATTAAAAATTATAACTAACGGTTCAGTGTTTCTTTGGTAATTTAGTAAGCAATCCATGGTTTGATGTTGCTGATTGTAAGACAAATAACGTATGTGTATGTGTATGTGTAGTATGTGTTTCAAGGAACTGGGTAGTATCGACGAAATACTTTGAGATACATGATAAAACGTTAGGAGAAAAATCTGACAATAGATAATTTAATTTAGCATCCTCTAAAGGTTGTAAGAATATTGAATTATTATACATTAGAAATAACTGGTATGTTTATACATACCAGTTTTGAAAAATTTTAACAAATAATCGACATGCTTGTTTTTGAATGAAGTATAGAAAGGAGTAATGGGGATATGAATCTAGTTTCTTACAGCTCATGTAAACCTTGTTCGATATATTTTTCGCTAATATAACATTTGCTGCAGTGCAAAGACTGAAGCAATTTGAATGTAATTTTCTGTCGTCATGATGCTGTGGTGTCGTGCAAAGCTACCTTTTTCATATGCTTTAATTTTTATTGACCACAAAATACAAGACCTTAGCAATCAATAGTTAAACACTTGTAAAGTTAAAGTGGCTAAGTTTTTACCGTCTCTCTTTACTTTAGCTAGAGAAAAGTGGACAAACACCTTGCAGTCTATATTCTGGTAGTATGAGAAAAACGCCAACAAAAAATTTTCCGCGGAGACTGCCTCCTCTTGAACACCAGCTGCACTCCAGGTATGAATATTGAATACATGAATATGAATACATGTCACTTGTTTTTAATAGAAAAAATGGAGACCTTAAGATCTATATCTTTTGAATTCTTACATGTTATTTTTAAGATTCCAGTTTGGGTTTTTTCGACAATGTAGATTTGGCAATGTAAGAGAGTGGCAAAGATGGTTTTAAATGTGTTAAACAATTTTTACAATTAAGATTTCATGTAAATAAATAAGATTTTTAGCTGTTGAAATAAGTAGTTAAGCAATGCAGAGAAGTAGGATTTTCAAGAGTTTTTAAAAAACACAGTACATAATTTTTCAATAAGATGGGTATCTTTCAAGAAGCAAGCAAAGAAAGGAGTGATATAAATTAACAGTGCTGTGGACGTGGATATTACATGACATAAATAATTGGATGATGAAGTAAGTAAAGCAAGATAATAACATAAGAGCAAATCATAATCTAAATTACAAGGAAAGAAAATTTGATTATGTTTAGAGCTGATAGTTGTAATATTTACTATTATTTTTTGTGCAAGTTATAAAGCCACCACTGCGTGTAGCAAGCTGTGAAGAAGAAGGAAAAAGAAAGAAAAAAAGTTAGATCAAGAGGTGAGTTGAGATAAGACTTAAACACATTCAAGCTAAAAGATCAATGAAAGTACTCAGAAGTCAAGGAGTTCCCAATCTACCTGCCCGTGGAGAGAAACTGCATTCATAGAAGGATTTATCACAACGAGGATTAAAAATTCTACATGTTGGATAAGTTAGGAGTTAAAAAGCTGTAAAGACCTTAGTGAAATGATGCGGGAATGATGTTTGGGCTGGAGCATTCTGTAAGTCAGGAAAATAACGCAAAAAAATAGAAAAGTATCTGCTTCATGATATTCATTATCATCATTAATTCCCCACGTTATCGATATTATTTTATCGCCATCATTACCACATTACCATCAATTTTACCAAAGGTTTATCAAGTTATTTTTTTTCAGTGTGTACTATTTTCTTAAATTTATTTTACTTCGGTTTTTTTCACATATTTTAAGGCATGGTACTAGTCAACGATCACAGAGGGCTGTTGAAGAAAATTCCATCGGTTTAGAGATGCAGAAACCTCTAACGGTATCACAGCTACCAAAGGTTGCTGCTAGTGGTACTAAGGAAAGAAAATTCTCATCTCCTGAATGCCTGACACCATTAAATACCAGAAACACAAGCAGACAAGTTTTTCTGAAAGGGAAAACTCCAGAAAGTGAAGTTTTAAATGAACACTGTCCACTTCGTGCTGCTACGTACCTGAAGGCCGAAGAGAAGCTGTTCCGTGACCAGGATACCGTAATTATCCCCGAAAACAAAACTACTATCCATTTGTACGACTGTCGACGTTCAAATGACATAAGTCGACAGGTATGCTTTTGAAATTATCACATTTTTGTCGCTCGTTAACTTAGAATATTTTTGCATAAAGTCCCTAACACAATTTCCTTTGTTGGCTGTCGTTTTCTCTCCTTGACGTTCCTCACATATCTGGTCTCAGATTTTCCGTCCTATAATTATTTTCATAAATAATGTGTATTGAATGTAAAACCTTTCTCCTTTACTTTCTTTACGTCTTTACTTACCAAGCGAAAATAGGGTTTAGCCAGACCTAGGTTATCTGCATTACACTGTTGAAAGTTGAAGAAGGCTGTTTCCAGATAAATACAAGACCCAATTGCTTTCTCTGCTACCAGGTATTTTGTGGAACATTTTTGGATCTTCGCCGTGTTCTAGTTTTCTTGATCTCCCGTGTAATTGTGACTATATTCCAGAAGGAGAACTCGTTCTAATTGTTGATACCCTTCATCCACTTTCATCAGGCTTCCTCTCGTATTTTGTATCGAATTATCTTAAGAGAAAGATTTGCCTGTATTACATGATTAAATCCATTTTTTTACCCTGCCTTTAAACATTTACTGATCCGCATTTTGAGTTTTCTTTCAAAAGTTACGATATTCTATGCGACTAATTGTATTCATTTATTGGCCCGCTTCGTGATTAGTAAAAGACACAAGAGGCGACAGTACCAATGTAGCTATCATAGATTTCGAGCAGAGACCATGCTTTACTACTCTATAGTAAGCAAGATGGCAAAAGGACCTTTAATAGCCTGCACATAATTTTTGAATTAGAAATTTGATATTTCAACAAACATTATGTATTGCTGGCAAGCAGGGAGCAAAGGGTACCTTGCATTTCTTATACTGTAATAGGGCCGCTTTTTACTGAATTGAAAAAAGAAAATTGCCAGCTAAATCCCCAAATGGTATTGTTTCAGTGGGTTAGAATTATTTTCTCGACACAGAACTGCTTATTATGACAAGGTAGCTGCTTCCTAAATTAAGTGTGGGTAGTAATGGTTTTTAGTACAAAAAGGATTCTCAGTAGGTATATCGTAAGTTATTTATTTTTAGTTCTCTTTATGTTGTTTGTTGAGAGAATTCGTGCGTGGTCTTCGACTTTTTAAGCGACCAATTTGAGATATTTTCCGACTGTGTTCAAACCCTCCTTTCTTCTCATCATTGATAAAATATCTTACAGTTGGCTTTGTTTTCTTGAATAGTTTATGGATCGTTTTTATAGTTTACGTTGTTAATAGCGCTGTGGACACCGGACGACTTTTCAATTAATGGGTCTTCATAATGTTTTCTGAAAAAAAAGTAAACAACTGAACTTCATTCAATGTTTCATTTCTTTACTAAGACCCAGTCACACATGTTAGTATTATTGTTGTGTTTTCTTTGTCAATTGTTGACTGTATGAGACAATTTGAAGAACATTCAGCAGTGCACAGCTATGATCTGCTTGCATAATGAGACCCTAGCATATTTCCTTTTCATGTCTACACAAATCTTCCACCACCAGCATCATCATTGTCGTCATTTTGTGATCAGGACCAACATTAATTCTACAACAGTCTTTCAGCATGAACCAGTGTCTAAGCTGGCTTACCAAGTTCTCACAGTTAGATATTATGTCTGTAACGTTAATATCTGGAAATTTGAGCTTGTTTTTTAGTTTCAGCTCGCTCTAGTATTAAAAACAATCAATTTTCTTGTTTAACTGTATACATATTTTTTTTCTTCTTTTTAGCCCTTGAATCTTCCTCGAATATCAGTACCTAGACAATATTTGAAGCATATGCCAATTTTTACACATCACTGTCGAAATTCAATACCTCAGTACTATATACCAGATGTTCAACTAGAGCCGCTTGAAGGAACGGGAAACACACCATCGATAGCATCAACTGATTCCCTCATTCGTAGAATATCTATGGATATAAGAGATGATATTTCAGATATTGATGACTTAGCACTCGATTTTGATGGCTCCAGTATTAAAGCATATGAAAAACTGCTTCAGGATTTTCCATCTAATTCACTAGATTCATGTAGTGCATCCGCAAGCTCAGATGCTATAGAGTGGTATGTATATTTTAGGTTTGGTATTTTGGATTCGGAATTCGAAATTAATGACGATTAAATGAATATAGGATCAGTTAGCTGAAGTAGAGTGTGACGTAAATGGTTCAACAAGGCGTTAAACCTCAGTATGTGAGAAAGGTGTGAAATTCACCTTCGATCTTGTTCATAGATGAGCTCAACAAACAAAACGGCGTAAAATTACCGTTGCAACCTTTGCACCTGCTAATCGAGTACCAAGGAGTAAGCTAGATATGTGTGGTGTCTTTTCATACCATATTATTGAGTGAGTGCAGTATGTTGTTAAAACAATTCTCTTTCCGCTTGAAAATCATGCAGCTATCATCATCATCATCATCATCATCATCATCATCATCATTTTTATTATTATTATTATTATCATCATTATTATTATTATTATTATTATTATTATCATCATTATTATTATTATTATTATTATCATCATTATTATTATTTTCTAGTAGTTTACTAATAATGTAAAAAAAGTTATAAAAATAGTGATAAGAATAGTGAAAGTAATATCAAATAATCCCAGTTATCAGTTAAGAGGTACTTGCTTCAAAATGCGGTAATATGTATACCAACTTTCACCCCATTTTAATCAATCAGCTCCCCCTGTTTTGAAAAGTTGAATGCTTTCCCCTTTCGCACTTTACTGAGGTAAGAAAGACGCCCCGTAGAAGTGTCGTTACAGAAGTTGCTAACTGAGCTCCGTAAAACACAGGTATGGTACGCTAAATGTCAGAAGCCCACAATTTTATTAATCGTTGCAAACAAGCCTGTTCTCTTTAGAATGGAATTGGCCAGAGCAACATCACTTCCGTAGAATAAGTGAAAAATTGTTTGTAATAGGTGTAATAGAATTCATGATTTCAGTGTTTGGTACCATGGCAGACTAATTGATACTAAGACACTGAAAATAAAACATATAGCATTTCTTGCTGATGATCATTTCTTTGTGTGATCTCAATGTTGTAGATAATGAAAATGATAATTTTCATCATCTACAACATTGAGACCACACTCTTCGTTGTAGATATTTAGGATAAAAAAAGGTTTTCTCTGTAAAAACTAATATTTTCAATCACCATCCATCACCATCTGTATTTCCTTTTTTGGGGCATATATTTTTATGACCAGTTCATTGCAAAGGTTTTCAACTACTGTGAACCAAATTCCAACTAGGGTAAATCACCATATATATTTTTTTATTTTTTAGCTTGTCAAATGCAATTATTTGTTGTATACGCAGTTGTTTTAGACTGTACTTCCGAGAAGTTAGTTGTATTGTTCATTGCCTCTTTTTTAGAAATTCCTTCACTTTCCTTGGCAAGAGAAGTTAGTTAACATATACATACATATTGTTTCGCGATATGAAAGTACCAGCTCAAGTATGCTAGTTAAATGCTGGTTACTTTGTTTTTAAATGCTTGCATATGCGAATCAAGTCGTTTACGTGTCATAACTTTCAATTAGACAAAAGAGGACCATCTCCATTGTTTTTTTTTGTTTTCTCCATTTTCTCTTCCTCCACCACCGAATGTTTTGGGTTTTTTTTGAGAAACTGGCCTCGTTCGCTTCTCGCAACTTAGCCATAGAATGTTAGTCGATTTTTCCAGGCTTCCCTCACCAAAACAACTATTTCTGTTGGGTTTTTTAAAAGTTCATTGGTCTGGCTTTGAGCTTTTAAGTTAAAAATATAAAGTAAATGAGAACCGAAAACGCAAGTAGTTTCAAGCATGAAAAGGTAAGAACATTTGCCTAATTAATGTTAGTCTAAAGAATAAGTACTTTCATTAACATTGATATTTTCCTTTATTTAGGCGCTTTACAGAGCCCACAAAAACTCCAGCACCAACACCGTTGACACCACTGAAGCCTACTAAAAGAAGAGAATTTGCCCGAAGTGGAACTACCTACTCATCAAGAGCAGCAGCACATTCTAGTTATAAACCAAACACACCAAGAACTCAAGTTGAGCAAGAGAACGAGGAAAATCAAGAAATTCTGTTGAATTTTGCTGGTAAGTTTCTGTCTCCAATTTTGTTTTATACGATTATATATATTTTTTATCTGCACCGAGTTGCAGTTCAAAGAAGCTATATTTTAGTCATTCCTTTACCTTCGTTTTCATTTTTGACATTTTTCTTGCAAGGCTTTGCCTCAGTAAATGATAACGACAGCAACTGTCAAAGTTTCAATCAGCTCGGTAGCCAAGTGAGTAGTGCACGGGGTCCTTAATCATAACTCCGTCGGAAAGATCCCAGTCTTTTGCTTTCCCTTCCAATCGTTTTTGTATTGCTAATTTAAACAAATAGAAAAACATCAAATCTTTAAAGTAACAGGCCATTAGGGGACTCACCTCTTGTTTAATTTTGTTGCTAAAGAAGTGGACTGGAGGTAAAAAAACCCCAAGAAACAGAAACTGGTAGTGCGAATAATATGAAAATCACACTCCTTTAGAAATATCATTATTGTTATTGTCTGTCTTTTTGAATTTTTCTTTCTCAGCTCATTTTTTACTTAGCTGGAGATATAGCCTTAAAGTGTTACCTGTTTACTTCCAAGGTAACACCTTTATTTTTCAAGCATCTTTCAAAGTATTCAAGCCCTCCCAAGAAGTGCTTTTTTCAGTAAGTGTTCCAACCATATTGTGATTTCTAGTTGTTTAGTACAATTTTCAAGGTCTTTACTTACAGTTCTTCAATCTCCAACTATTATTGGTATGACAACCACCTTTTTCAATAACAAAAATTGCTTTATCTGAAATGCTAACCTGTCATGTCTATCCTTTATACCATATTTGCCGCATGCCTTGTTGTCCGCTGGGCAGGCAGTATCTATGATCCAACATTTCTTGCTTCCATTCTCTAATGAAACAATGTTAGGTTTTCCATGCTCTGTCTCATTCAAGCATAAAATCCCACAGAATGTTTGTATTTTCGTTCTCTACCACACATCCAGGTTTATGTTTGTACCATCTGTCATCTCTTTCAATGTTATACTTACCACAAATCGTCCAGTGCACTATCCTTGCCACGTTTTCGTGACGATTCCTGATTTTTTTCTGTGCCAGAGGTGTACTTTGCTTGGTAATATGTCATACAATTTCTCCGTTCTCACCACAAATCCTGCATATGTCACTTTCTGCTGTATAATAAAGTCTGTTCTCGCTATAATAACTTTTAGCGCTTGCTCTCGAGCAGCACAGACTAAGACTTCCGTTTCCGGTTTTAAATCACTCTTTTACAACAATTGCCACCTTTTCCCTTGGTCTCTCCTTTCTTCCACATCTCTATGGAATTGTCCAAACATTTTCCTGTTCATTTGCTTTCAATCTCGGTCATTTTTACTGTTTGTAATGTGTCATGGTTTTCATTATTATTTTTGTTACTATTATTATTATCTCTGTTACACACTGATTTCAAATAATGTTGTTGGTTTTTCTTAAATTGATAAGAGGATTCATGTTTCTGAGTTTTGGTAACAACAAGTTTCTCAGATCTCAAGCACTCGTAGGAGGATCCTGGCAGAGTGTAACAACACAGTTTTTTGCAATTCTAAAATTCTGATAGCTACCCCAATCTCCTTCAGTCTTTTTGTCAATGCCTTTTGTGTTGTTTCTAGCGCTTTAATTATAACTGAGATTATTTTCAAATTTTTTGTTCCACAGTTTTTTCAGTTCCCTTACAAAGTTTAGGTATTTCAATATTTTTTCTCTTTCTTTATCATTATTCCTGGTATCGTATGGAACAGCAAAGTTTATAATCTGGCATTTCTTGTTCTTCTTGTCCACTATAATCGTATCGGGTATTCTTACTTCCGGTTCATGTTCATACCATTTTTCTTTCGTTTCAAGACCGTATTTCCTGTACACCCCCAATGTATCTTTTTTCCTACCGAATCATGCGTGCGTTTATATATTTTTTTGCCATTTTCCTATATTCACTAAAGATGTGATTGATGCTTTCATCTGCTTTATTACACATTCTACATTTGATATCTTGTTGAGTCTTATAAATTTTTGCTTTGACTAAATTTGTTCTCACTGCCTGTTCTTGTGCTGCCATAATGAAGACCTCGGTTCCTCACTTCAGGCCTCCTTTCAGCCACAACCATTGATATTTATCTGCTACATCCCCAGTTTGTCTGATGAACTGGCCATGCAACACTTTCTCTTTCCAGTTGGTTTTCCTTTCTTGGCTGTTCCTTCTCTTAAACTTCCTTTCTGTTTCAGCAACCTTATTCTCACCATCACCTCTAGCTTCAGCAACCATTTTCGCCTTGCTCTCTTCGACATATCTTTTTTAGGCCAATTATGGAAAGATTAACAGTATCTTCACCGCTCACGAGTCCTCTTCTACCTTATTTCCTGGGTATGTATAATCTATGAACTTTACTGCCTGGGTAGAGACACTTGTGGATAGTTGTAACCTTCCTTGACCTTCGATTCCTCTCTTGAAGTTCAGCCATTTCCCAGTTGAGGAAAGTAGCTGAGTATCTCAATACAGGAATAGCCCACGCATTAATACCCTTAATGATATTCACCCCATTCAACTTTGTCTCCATTATCTTTCTCACTCATCTCTTATATTTACAGCACATTTTTCCTTTCATCTCTTCTACCTGCACTTTATCTTGCTGTAATATACCTAAATAGTTGTAACCTTCGCTTTCTTTTAGTGATTTGTAACTGTATCATCTGACATTTTGATTACATCTTATTTGATTCTTTTCCCTCTCTTCATTTCCAATGTTGAACACTTTTCGATCCCAATTTTCATGCCAATGCCCTTGCTAAACAATCCGACTGTCTGTATAAGTGATTCAAGTTCATTTTCGATTTTTCAATACAATTTGAAATCGTCGATGTAAAGTAAGTGATTGATGTTTTCTCTGTTTTTTGCACATTCATAACCTGGCTTTGCCTGTTTTAATACGTTGGTTAGTGGAAGGAGTGTTAACAAAAACAAGGGGGTGATAAGGCATCTCCCTGAAATATACCTCTTTTAATCTTAACCTCTCCTTGTGATTCCTTACCACATGGTAGCTCATTCTTCTAATCATTGATTGTCTTTTCTAAGAAAGGCACTAAAGTATTTTTTATTCCTAGGATACGCAAGCACTTCAGAATTCAGGCATATGGCACCATGGTAAATGCTTTCATGTAGTCGATCCATCCCATCACTAAGTTCTTTTTCCTTATTCTAACCTCTTTGAGTATCATCCTGTCTATGTACAATTGATATGCTGCTCCTCTGCTCTTCCTTTCGAATTCGAATCCCTTTTGTTCCTCTAGCAGAAGCCGGTTCCTTTACAAAAACGAGTAAATGTCATTAGATAATAATGCTGTTAGTAAATTCCAACAAAGAGGTAAATATGTGATGGGACTGCAGTTACTTACATTTTTCCACTTTGACTTGTCTTTCTGCAACAGTTATTATTATCATTATTATTTTTATTATTATTATTATTATTTTGAAAAATTTTTAACTGGCTGATCTTTATACCGTAATTCTCCTTATTAGGCGAGTCACAACTAATGACCTAGGGCTATTAAGGTACTTTCTCCTATCTTTCACATCTCAAGAACTTTTCTTAGGATTCTAGCTGTTCCTAATAAAGCGGTCTTCTGCATGTCCACTATGTTAGGTTCAATATTCAATTTTTGAACCCAATTTTTAAACCCTTTGCTGACACTTCCTAATGCTCCTATCACAACAGGAATCACCTGCACCTTCTTCAAACCCCAAAGCCTTCCCATCTCCCTCTTCAAGTCTTGATATTTTTCAACCTTTTCCTTTTCCTTGTCTTCGATTCTTTCATCTGCTGGAACGGCAATGTCGATTATGAAGCAAGATTTCTGCTTTTTATCAATCAAAACAATGTCTGGCCTTCTTGCCTCTATTACATT